>VXBT01002850.1:448363-499992 GCA_013400235.1 Oriolus oriolus
TAATTGCACACACATCACATCGTGGGTGGCCATTTCTTTGGTGGGCATTTCAGGGTGCATTTCAATGTGCATTTCGGCACACCTGAGGATCCTTCAATAAATACCGAGGTAAAACCCTTTTTCCCTCTTAACTGTGTTCAGCTCTTAATTTTAAGACCAGGATAAGGCGTCAGGAGGGTAAGGGAAGAGCAACTGGTGCCACTCACCCAGACTTGTGCAAAGTATTCGACACTGTCCTGTACAACATCCTTGTCTCTACATTAGAGAGACACGGGGATCTGATGGGCAGAGCACTTGGTGGATAAGGAATCGGCTGGATGGTCACACTAAAAGAGCTGCAGCAATGGCTCAGTGTCCAAGTGGACACCAGTTACGAGTGGTGCTCTTCAGGGGCTGGTGCTGTTGATCTCTTTGTCAGTAACGGGGACAGTGGGATGTTGCAATTATAGAGCCGACAAAGACGAATAATGACATAAAGATTCAGTGTCCAAGGAGAGAATAGAATTATTTATTAATTTACAGACAGGTTTATATCCTTTAGTTCGCTTCAAAGTATTCTTGAGTGGCAAAAGACTATTGGACGTTCAATCAACCACCCTTTAATGTAATTGGTTGATTCAGAAGACACCTCTTTCTAAATATTTTCCTAAGCCATATCATGACAATTTCATAACAACCTGCAGGTGCAGTTTAGTTAACAAAACTCATTAACTTTGTTTTCAATAGTCTTTCTGGGAATATGACAGCTCTCACAAAACACTGGGAAAGCAAAGTTTTCTAAAAATGCTGGGACAGCTTGGAAAAAATCTTTCTGCTGAAAGCTTTTCAGCATCCACAGTGGGGTTGAGAGCACCCTTGGCAAGCGTGCCGGTGACACCACGCTGTGTGGTGCGGTCACATGCTGGAGGGAAGGGATGCCATCTGGAGGGACCTGGACAGGCTGGAGAGGTGGGTCTGTGTGAACGTCCTGGAGTTCAACAAGGCCAAAAAAAAGGTGCTGCACCTGGGCCAGGGTAACCCCAATCACAAATAGAGGCTGGAGCAGAACAGATTGAGAGCAGCCCTAACAGACTTCTGGGTTTTCAGGGGACAAGATGCTCAACATGACCTGACAATGTGTGCTCACAGCCCAGAGAACCAACCACATCCCAGGCTGCATCCAAAGGAGGGTGGGCAGCAGGAGAAGGAGGGGATTCTGCCTCTCTGCCTGCTCAGGTGAGACCCCACCTGCAGTGCAGCATCCAGCTCTGGGGTCCCCAGCACAGGAAAGACATGGACCTGCTAGAGCAGGTTCAGACAAGGGCCATGATGATCCATGGGCTGGAGCACCTTTAATATGGAAACAGGCTAAGAGAGTTGGGTTTGCTCAACCTGGAGAAGGAAAGGCCCTGAGGAGACCTTCTAGCACCTTCCAGCATTTAAATGGGCTACAAGGAAGACAGAGAGGGACTTCTGACAAGAGCAGGTAGTAACAGGACAAGGGGGAATGTCTTTACAATGAAGGAGGGTAGATCTAAATTAGGTATTAGGAAGAAATTCTTTACTATGAGGGTGGTGAGACACTGGAACCAGTTGCCCAGTGAAGTTCTGAATGTGCCATCCCTGGAAGTGTTCAAGGCCAAGCTGGATGGGGCTTTGAGCAACCTGTTCTAGTAGAAGGTGCTCCTGCCCATGGCAGGGTGTTGGACCTGGATGATCTTTAAGGTCCCTCCCAACCTAAACCCCTCTAAGACTCTATGAAAAATAAAGAGATCCATACAGACAGATATTTTGATGCAAGTTTCTAGCCTCCTAGATTAAGGGGAAAGAATATACAAATTCCTAAAGGCTCCAGAGGTATATGGCAACAGATTCCTATGACAAGGAAGGAAAGAAGAATGAGGCTTAATAGTCACAACACCTTTATTTTGTAAACAAACTACAAACCCAAACAAAACTCTAAAAGATCCCAGAACACCTGTCTTTAACCAGAAGCTTCTATTCCAGCCTGAAAATCACTTGAAGATAATATACAAAAATCACTTGAAGATCATACAGAAACATCAGCACCGATTTTCAGAGGCACGTATTTTGGATCATGCCACAATACAGTTTTTAACTTTCAAAGTTTCTTTCAAAGTGCCAGGCAGACCAACATTGAAATAACTTCCCTTTTCTGTGGGTACTGAAATGCGTAATTTCTGAGAATAATACAGTTTTACCTCCTCTTCAAATACTCCTCATTGATTACTACAAGATTTGCACAAGAACAGTCTGGGAATCTACAACCTTTTTTATTTTTCATAGTCTCTTCTTCTTCTGCTATCCTACTATAATTTAGCTGTTATGGATGTATCAGTAATCCCCTCAAGTTACTATTTCAGCAGTAGTAATTCGCTAGTTAGCCTATGCACAACTTCCACAACCAGCCAGTTACTAGGGGGTTATTTTGTGATGGTTTTGTTTTTATATTGTAAGATTGTTAACATCTTCAATTTTTAGCCATTATATTAGATACTATTTTACACTGCATACAATTCTGAAAAAAGGTAAGAAATCTGAGCTGCAATTTTTAAATGTTAATCTGCCTGTATCAAACAGTAACCAATACTCAATTCATAGGTTATATAAACCTTAACTTGCTACAAACTTGGATCTTTCATTTGAGCTTCATGCAAGAACTGAGGATTAAATCACTGGGTTTTTTCCTCAGCATAGTGACTTCTCAAGAAGATTTCTAATGCTTGAAATAACCACAACAAGAGGAGAAAGAACCCAGCACAATACAAGCTGAACATCCCATACAATGCGTGCTCTGCATCTTATAATGTCCCTCCAATGGAACCAAGATGGCAAACGAAAGGAAGGCCTTGTGCAAAGCGAGGGCCTCCGAGCAGCATGTCAGAGAGAAATTGTTTTTCTGCTTCTTTTGATGGGAGATGCTTTCAAGTCAGGAAATTAGAAACAGGTGTGCCAGAGGGCACACACACATCCATGCACCACACTGAAAAACACGCGTTTTCAATTTTCAGACATGAAAGAGGCTCCTGTTGAATGGAAGGAGAAATGAAAATCTAGTTTGCTTTCTGTGAGCCATAAGCAGAGAGCTTATGGAGCTTTGACAGGCTGCCGGAGCCTGTCTAGCTAGGAAACACACAGTACCTCAACACAAAGTGTTGGAACTTGTTTTAAAGGAGTACAGAATGGAAACTTGCATTACTCACATACAGTCAAGAATGGAAAAATTAATCTAGTTTACTCCATTGCCAAAGTATGACTCTTCGCTATTCAGAAGCTAAGGACAGCAGTTACAGGTTATCTGTATTTTATCACCTATTCTGCGCAGCAGAGTCTGAACCTGGCCCTGTTGTTTCTGTCCTGTTAAGCTTTGATGTTATTTTCAATTCAATGGTAGTGCCTAAACTCTCTAAAGTCTTTAACAAGTTAAAGAACTATCATTTCTGCTTTATTTCCTGGATAACTTCTAGTTATGCCTAATGGAAACACAGTGAAACCTGTATTTCAGTAAGCTCTGCTTGTCATTTCCAGCATCTCTAGGAAAGAGCTGACTAAAAACTTGCAAGCCAGTGGTTTTAAAAAACAAAAGACAGTACAATAAAAATATTTAGCTGGCAAGACACTGGTACAGGTAGTTACATATTGAAAGAAAATTTTTAATGAAGACATAAAGTGCTGCAGTCTAGCAGAACGCACTACAGTATTAAATTAAAGTTATATAACTTCTAGCTCTTTTTACTCCTATCAGCTGCTGTATCTTGTCTTCATACTAGCAGGGGAAATTTTTTAATTACTGACCTACTGCCAGAAAAAACACCTGCAAAGAAAGTCCTGTCCAATTCCTAAAGCACTGATCCTAGAGGGATCAAGGGAGCACATTCTTGCTGCAGACAGAATATTCTTAGATGATTTACCTACTAAGAAAATGCAATGGAAATTTTCCAAAAGGTTGAAAATTTAGTAAATTTGGGCAGGTTTCAAAGACAACAAAAGACAAATTCAACATGCAGACAAGCTGGTGTCTGAAGTATCTTCTCTAGGAAAAGGCAGGAAAACACTTATGTCTCTAAGTTTTTAATATGGGAAAAATAAACTGAAACCACTCTAAAGAACAACTCATTCAGTTTTTCTACAGTTTTACAGACAAGAAAAAAATAAGGTTAGAGAGATACAATGTCAAATGAACAAATCCTTAAGTTCTAAATAGTGGTAAATGGCAGATAATTTATTTTAAAAGCTTTTTGTTTGAGTTATTATGAACAAAAAGAATTCCAGATGTACCTCCGAGAGGTTAAAATGAAGAAAAAATGTAGGTCCCTTAAAGAGGATGTACTTTTTACATTCTTCATTACATTTGATACATTTCGAAAGATTAATCTCAGTAAAGCTGTAAAGAAAGAAGCAAAACTCTTTTGCCCAGGCCTTCCTCAGAAGCTTTGCTGCTACTGATCTCTGTAAAAACACAACATCTCTCCAAACTACATCACTTTTGTCATGTAAAACTCACAGGGAAGGAAGTAAGGCAGTAGCTTATGTGTTTGCTAACTAAAGGTATACAACCATCTAACCCCAATCCCAGAAAAGTGTTTAAGACATAGAAAGGGAGTTCAGTGTGTCACCATCTCCAATTCACTTTATATCCTTGCACCTATTTCAGGCCACTTGGGCAAGGCACAGCAACAGGGCCAGGACTAGGTGCCCAGAGCAGGAGCTGGTCGCCCAGGTTACAAACGCGCTGCTCCGTGAGCACTGGGCCTTCCGCAGGAGGATACAACTCCCACAAGCCCGCACACCTTCAAGCTTAATAGATATTATAACATCAAGTCCAGTTAAAATTTCGAGAAGCAGTAAGCACTCTGATTAGTGTGTCCATCCAGTTCTGCTTCCCAGCAAGCCCTCCAAAGGCAATTCAAACGATCATTCTGAGGACAAACCCCTCAGCTTTGAACACTGCAGTACTGTGTTTAATTGACCGCTTCTCAATGCTACCATTCCCACAAATCATCTCTGCCTGAGGCTTCCTCTCTCTTCTCCCAGACTCGTGGTGGTGGTGGTGAGTTAGCTCACACACCACATGCTACAGCACTGAAGCCTCCCAATGGCATCTGGACACAAAGGCTGAATGAACTTTTGACAGAAGCATTCACTTCACAGGTAAATACTGATCTGTCTGGAGATAGCCCCTCTTCTTCCTCCAGCCTACCCTCTGGTTCACAGTAACAATGACAGAACTCTTCTCCATATGCAGCTGCTTCATCTGTGATGCATTAAATTACCTCTTATTCCCCAAGTCTTACAGGACCAGACTGATTTTGACAGATAATACATACGCCTACGAAGAGATTAATTGTACCGTAATATCTACCTCACATAGCGTAGCTCAAACAATCTGTACAGGACACAAGATTTGCATGTGAAATTCCTCTGGGCATTGGGAGCTTGGACTCAGAAGGACAGGCCAGACAGACAATGCTGCACTTGTGTGTTAGATAAGGGCTAATAACACAGGCAAGGTTGAAGCAAGATCTATAATCACATTATAAATGTAACTCACTGGCACAAGTTGCTCAGAGAAATTGGAGCTGTTCAAGACCTGGATGGATGGAGCTTTGAGCAACCTGTTCTAGGAGAAGGTGTCCCTGCCTAAGGTAGAGGGGTTCCATCCATTAAGGCCTCACAACCCAAACCATTCTATGATTCTACAAAACAGCACCTGCCAGGTATCCGGTCACTGGATCCTAACACAGACACTACTGCCCTAAACACAAAGGAATCTCAAAGCCAAAGTTAGGCATTACAAGTCAATTTATTTGCATTAAAGCTTCCCTGAAAAGCATTTACTCTGTAGATTTGCATATCACTGTTGTTTGTTTGCAAAAGGAGTTTTCAAGTAGAAATCTACAGATCAGTGACTTCCATAAGGAGACCACAATGCTGACTGAGGGCATAGCTCAACAACCAATTTAACAACCACAGACCATCTCTGCATAGGTGCCATTCCTACTCCATCCTGTTCCACATTACCCATTCCATACTGCCTGCAAAAGCATCCACAAGACACACAACGGAATGGAAAGAAGGACAGATGTGACACAAAGTTTGAGCAGGAAAAGGTGGGGCAAGGAAGAGTGAATATATTTATTCCCTTATTGATGTGGATTTCAAAAATAAGAGAAACCTCCTTGAGCAGGGGGCTGGACTAGACCTCCAGAGCTTCCTTTCAAATGAAACAATTCTGTGATTCTTCACAACACAAAGTGTGCCGTTTTTCCTTCATGGAATGATGAATTATATATACAAATGTATATCCAACACAGCTTTTAAAGTATTTCGATCTAATACCTAAAATGCCTTTATGAGAACAGAGGCCACTGCTTTTATTGAGAGACCTTAACACTCTTCTAGGATCTTGGCGAATTCACCAACACAAGAAATTCTTAAGCAAGTTTACACAGAATGGATAAGTTCGTACACATATTCCTACAACGCTGCTGTTTTCTCTATCTGATTTTCATTCCATTCAAGAAAAGATTCTTTGCAGGGGAGAAGAGCAAGACATCACTGAAAGACTTTTCCCAGACAGAATCCTCAACTACATCTCATAAATAAATCTGGTATCTCCAGAAATTTGATATTCCTGCAACCTTCTCAACAAAACACAACTCTGGCTCAGCCCCGAAACCAAATTATATTTGTTAGCATGCTTAATTTTTCTGAATGAACTCAATGTATTTCAAGATTCTACTCCTTCTCCTTTGGGATTATAAATTAGGTCATATTTAAAATCTCCCTAGGATAACCTATGTGCCCTTCTTGTATCAAATAGTCTCCTCAAATACATTTTAGTAAAAGATGGAGATTTTGCAGCTTTGTGCCACAGAATTTCTGCATTTTGTAAATAATGCAAGACCTTCCGTCTATCTTCAGAAATGCAATATTAAAGGTTTGCTGGCTTCAATGGCTGGAACCTAGACACAAAGCACACCCATTCTTTGTACGCTTTTTATTTCCTGCTGTTTAAAGACGAAAGAAATGCAAGATATCATTTTCAGTCTCTATTCTTCCACTCAAAAATTCTACTTAGGGTTGCATTTTCAAAGCGCCCCACATTAGCTGTTACTGCAATTTCACATTTACCTTCATATTTATAGTTAAGATTCTGTATATCCAAAGAGAATTATGATTTTTCAATTTACCTCCCAGGAAAGATACAGCCTGCCTCTTATCCCAGCAATATTACTTTTGGCACAGTTAGTGAATGAATATTCAAAATCATCACGGATATTCCAACTGGGGAGGAGATTCAGTGTCACATTTGATATTATTTTGAATGAGAAGAATATGCACAAAGTCTTTGATTCTTATTATGCTCAAGAAAAAATAGGAAATGTTTTCTTAAAGTGCAGCCAAAAAAATGGACTATTGTTTCTCCTGCGGTTGGGTTTTGTTCACAAATGTTTTCCCTCCAAATAATACCCATCTTCCTGTGTTTACATTCATATACCAACAAAAAACATCCACTAAAGAGTTCCAAGTGGCCTTACGAATGTGGTTCTGGCCTCTTTCGGAGGGGGAGGTGCGGGGGTGCTTAAAGGGGAGCCTGTTTTGTTTGTGTCTGTGTGCACACATGCATGGAAAAGCTTTTAAACACCACAGATTTGGCTTCTCCTACATTGATCCAAAATCCAGTTAAGCTGTTAGTTACTTTTATACTAAATAAAGGCCACTGGTCATGCTCATCTCATTTAACAAGCTTTCACTCAGTCTCTGCCATCATTCCTGCACGGAATGGCCCTTGCATTTTTATTAGACACCACAGTTAAGGTTGCCCAGGTATCTTGGCTATGCCTGCAACTGCAACATGCTCTGAATTTCATGAATTTTAATACTGGTTTTGAGATACTTAAATTCCTGTAATGTTTATCCTTCAGCTGCCAATGAAGTCCCACAACCATTTTTTTCCCAATCAAAATATTAATTTTAATATAATTCAAAGTTTATATATCAAAACGTCTCAAATAATTGATGGGAAAAAAAAAATCAGAAAGGCTTTACTTGTTTACACAGTAACCGAATTTTAGACAGAGTTACAGAATAAACCTTGGATTTAAGGCCCCTTAAATTCACAGTCATTCCTAAGTTCCACCATCTCCCCCACTATGCTTTTAGAAAGTCTCCACCTTTTGACTTCAGTTATCCCAGGCCCTGTTAAACCATAACCATAAAATATGAGTTTTACAATACCCTGTATTTTGTAAACCTTGAAGTAACTTTTGAGAAGCCAAAAAAAAAGAAAAGAAAATAAAACCAAAGACACTGTGGTTAAACAACAAGGCCAAGTGACTGTTAGAAGTATGAAATTGCTGTGCAAAAAGTTAAAGTCATGCCCAAACAAGCTCAGAACCACCACCTTTGGCACATTCAATATAAAACCATGACAAAAATAGCCAAAAATAGTTAAGAAACAACTTGCTAAAAGGCATGAGAACTAATACCAAATCCTTCCTGAACAGGCAAAAGCAGGAAGCCTCCCAGCAGCCACAGGGCCAACAAATAATACACAACCATTGAAAGAAAGCTACAGGAACTTGGAATTACTTTTAAGCACTTGTGTGGTGACATCTTCCCCTACTCTGCTTTTTTTTTTTTTTTCCCCCAGTGAGGCAGGTACTGAAAGACATTAAAGCTTCAATAGGAGGATTGTAGAACAAAATTAGTAAAAATTCAAGAATAAAGCTTACTGTGTTATTAACTGTGGCATTTAAACTAAAACTTTTCCTTTTCCAAGGAAGTTTCTACAAAGGTAACCACAGAATAAAACTGTTCCCAGCAAAATTAAAGTATCTGGTCTTCCAAGAACAAAAAGAAATGCAAAATCTTCAGAAGTCACCCTGACCTATTAGAACAAATACATCTCCAGTTTATAAAGTCCCAACATCACAAATTGCCAGAAGCCTGGATAATGCAGTGGAGGTGCTTTTCCCAGTCCTGCACTTTTCCCTAGAGAACTGCAACGCCCTCTATCTGAAACAGGCCACCAAACTGTCCGGAGCTCTGGTTCAACCCAACGTGTCCGTTCCACGTGGATTTCAATGTGCAAGAGTTGGTACTCTGCCTGCTTTGAAGTACTACTCCAAACTCTCCTTTCCCCACACCAAAGGTTTTCCTCAACCTGTTCAATCTCTAGTTGGTCATCACTTCCAAGACCCAAAGATGTGAACAATTTAAGTATGGAATGAAAAGAGTTTATAAAACTTGACCCTTCAGAATTGCTTGTATGAAACTAAACGTCAAAAAACATCCTTTTCATTACTGAATATATAGCCTGATATAACAAACTCTCAGGGCTTGAATTTCTATCCTCAGCTATCACTAAAAAAATAGTTAAAAAGTGTAAACCAGCACAAATGGGAAACCTTTTATTTCCCAAAGAATTGTTCAGCTAAAATTATTTGGTTCAACACATATTAATACCAAATAATTTTGAGGATATTTTTGATAAAGGTTTAAGGAAATTAGAGTTGAACTTTTTATTCAAGATCTTTTCTTTAAATTCCAAATGTGATTTGATGAGTCAGCTATTCTCTGAAGTCATTTAACAATAAACATTAAACTTACTCAATACCCACAGCAACCACAGTCTAATTTTATTCTTTTTTTTCTTCTCCCCACACAACGGAAAAAAACTCCCTGTAGAAACTATTAGATTTGTGCCAAATTTATGACTCAAGGACAGATTAAAATAAATAGACATGTGAAATTAGAACAATAAAATGTTATATTGTGAAAACCACAGAAATCTAAGCTGACTGTAAACTTCTTTTATGTACATATTTTAAATATGTTTACATACAGGTGTATGTGTCTGAATGTAAAATGAAACATGAAATGAATGTGCATGTACACAGCTTTTATTTATACATAACATGCAAGTTTCATTTGTTGCTGTTTTTTTAAAAATATATGTGCACACAAAACCCATTTGGAAACCTACAGGAGGTGGGTATCATCGCTATTATAGATACAGTCTAGTTAGGTTTTAGTTACATCAAGTGACAGTGGTGATACTCTATTAAGAAGCACTCTCCATCCTGGAGCTTTTCAAATCAAGCCATCTTCTAGAGTTTAGACAATACCTTTATTTTCTAAAAATTTAATAATAATATAATTTTAATGCATTGTTCTCTTGCTTGGCCATGGCAGTTTCACCTGAATATTTGCAGATGTTTATGCCCCCATTCCCATCTCCTGTTGTGACCCAGCCAAGCTGCAAGTTTCATTCTTTCAACTTTTCCTACAACTTAATTTTTCCATCCCTTTACTCCTTAATTAAATTCATGGTTCACATCGTTGGATGCTTTAAACAAGAGTCAGGCATCAATATATTTTAGAACTGCACTGAACATAAAGTACATTATAAAATAAAACATTATGAGCTTCTGAAATGGAAAAAAGAATGGTATTGATTACAGAAGAGTTCTCACTTCCTGTAAACATTTCTATCTCCCTCTCTCTCACAGACATACACACACTTACTTTAAAGGAAAACCAGAAACAAGAGTTTAATTAAACACCACTAGTCTGAATTTCAAATCAGTGAATGAACAGATGGCCACGCTTCACAGCCGCTAGCAGACCACTCCAATTAGCTGGGACTGGGATCGGGGTAATGTCATGGAAGCTAGAAGTTTTGAACCAAACAAATATCCATAAATGTGTGTTTGTGACAGTTTTAAATAGTACAACACTGAAGTATTTAGTGCAATATAAACGTGGTATCAGCAAAAAGAGAGGAGGCTTCTATTTCAGGCCATCATTACATCTAGTTATCTCCTGAGTGCACTGGGATGCTTGTTGGTATTCACAGAGACTTCAAATCCAGCTGATTTGAATCAATTCCTCAATCCTTCTTTGCAAAGAACAGCTTTAAAGAACTAAAAATTGTCCTCCTCAGCCTTTCCACAAACAATCTCTAATATTGGACTTACTAATTAATATGGTCCCCAATATTTAAATATATTTGGTTACATAGGTAAGCATTTATTAAACTAAAATCAGTACGGTGTCCCTTGAGTAAGAACATCTTCTGACACTCCTGCGTTCAGTAGAACCGTCCCTTGAGTAAGTACCAAAAAAAGGACATTTGCTATTACTGACACTAAACGTAAGGGTGAACATCTACAGAAATTTTCAACAGTGCAAGACAGACATGAATACAGGGGAAATAAAAGCAACACAGGATATTCCTGATGCTCTTCAGCCTCTATCAAATTTTAATTCTGCAGCCTGTTACCTTGCTCCCCCTATGATTTCTGTATCAGGACTCTTAACTCTGCACTGCCCATGGGACATAGCTGACAGTACCTAAATTTCACCTCCTCCTGTACTGAGTGCTGATAACTCTGACCACTGAGCAGCAGGTAATACCATAAATTTTACAACCTGACTGGAGCACATACGAAAAAGTGTTAAAGCAGTTTTTCTGATTGATTCTGTTCACACAATTAGGGGGAGGGGGAAAAAAAAAAAAAAAGTAAAACCAACTCGCCTTAAGACTTTCGTGTTTTGCAAGGCATCAATGAACACAGTACTTTTGTGTGTCTAGGACCCTGAGCCTTCCAAAGAGAACAGAAGCTCTCCTAATTCTTACATTACTTTCACAGTTGCTGAGTAAATATGTTGATACACTTACTCCAGTATTTTGGTTTTGCCTTTTCCCTTTCCCTTCAGAAGGAAAAAAAGAGATGAACAAATTCACTTAAACACTCATTTGAAATAGCAATTAAATGTTTTGGAGGGAAATACGCTGCAAGCAGCATTTTTGTATCCAAAGGACCCTCTGATTAACTTAGTCCTTTACACAAGGCTTCCATTCCCAGAGGTATTCTGCTTTTAATACAGTACTGGGCTGATAAGGACTTCTTCACAGGAGGACAGGTTCCTTAACATCTAACAAATACAGCACGCCCTTTCAGTGCAATACAAAACAGGATAAAAATTCCCACAGTTGCTAATTAAGTAAAAAGGGCAATACAAGCAACCAACAAGAGATCAATTCATAGATTGAAAGACAATACTGACACACACACACACACGCAAAGAAATGATACAAATCTACAATATAGTCTGGAAATAATGTTGGTATTTTAAATTTGCAAGCTAATTACAGAGAAAGGTAGCAACTTCATTAAATATTTATAAAAGTAGTAAATACCTGAAGTACTCACAGCAGTGGAATAAGGGTTATGAGCTCCTGTATTTTCAGCCCAGCAGCCACAACCATAAAGAGCTGCCTAAGGAAAGAAGCACATTGTTCAAAAATGTTAAGTGTATGAGATGTTTGGTTTATTCCCTTTCCTTTAAAAAAAAAAAAAAGAAAATACAAAAAGAACCTCAAACCAACAACAAAAACAAAAAAAGAAACACAAGAAAAATCCAAGTATTAATACAAAAGATAAATAAGAATATCATAACCATATTGCAATTCCACTCCATTTTGCTACATCCTTTTACTATTCTTGAGATCTGAGTGTTTGTCTTAGATACAGTATTCTAGCCTAGCTTAACAGAAAATGAGGGTAGAGAGAACCCTGTTCAAATAAAGTCTCTTTCACTCTGCTATTCAAAAAAGAACCCCAAACCTAAATACACTTCAAAAGAGAACTGCTTTTTGGACAGTGGCAAATGTCAACCAAAAATACAGCTGTACAGCACTGGAGTATGAAATTTATGATGCACCTCAAAATTCCCTAACAACAATAAGGTGATACATCATAAATATATCATTATTATGAACATTAACACTAAATAGAACTATACATAATTTACAAACATAATCATAATTATAAATAACACATCAAATATCTGATGTGTTCTTTTATTATTTTTGTCCCTTCCTCCAATTCACAAGATCATTTAAAAATTAATTAGGACAGCTTCCCTAAATATTGAGAGAAATATTATTTTAAGACTTGAAGCATTTAAGAGACCATTTGTGGTATTAAGGAGGTATTTAAGCTCAAGGAATGAACTTGCTGATATCTCTGGCAAAAGGTAACTAACTACAGAACAACATCTTACCTATTACTGTTTTATTACACTGATGGAGGACACTAAGAACAACACTCGCATATCAATGCAGTGAAAATGCCTTCAGCGTTTAACAGGAAGGAAAGGAGAACAGAAGTTTGCTGTCACGGCTCCTGCTTGACACCACACCTGCTTGTGACACTGAATAGTCATTCCCAACTAAAAAAAAAGTATAATAATCACCTGACCAACTCTTCCAGGGTGCTTCAGTGCTAAACCTCCACTGGAGACAGCAGCAGCGACATTTCCTTCTTGGTCAACAACAACTGCACCAACTGTATCCAATGTTCCTGAGTCATTCTCCTGCAGGGCACACAAACAGAAAAAAAAGCTAGTAAAAACAGTATATTAAAGTCAGATCATACTTCTTAGAGGTGTGGGCAAGTGATAGGCCTAGCAACAAAATGGACTCGTTATCATGCACTTGTACCCAGTACGCTGCCATAAACCTGCCCAAAATGCTTTATTCCTCAGACAAGACCTCAGTAAAACTTCTCCAGTAACAAGAAGGTAATAAACATCTCAGAACTCATCCACATCACCTGCTTTTACTCACAGAAGTGCCAAAAGTCATGTTTTCTTAGTGGCTGCCACTTGCCCACTAAGAAATGATTCAGCAACTGAGGCCACATCAAAAGGCCTTTCCTAAAAGCCTCAAGATGGCATTTTCAGAGGCTCTGATCTTTAAAGATCTGTGATTAAAAAAATGAAATTAAAAAAATGAAACTACCAAAAACAAAACAAAAAAACCCCAACAAAATGACAACAAAAAACCATAACAAAACCAAAAAACTAAACCAAACCAAAATAATTAAGGAAAAAAAAAAAATCAAGAAGCAATTTACCACGTAAAGAGAAAATACTGATATTATGACCAAGACAATAAATAAAAGCCTCAAGAAAAAAATCTTCCCTAGGACAGATTCTTTCTCCCAGACTGGTTCTCAGTTCAGGATTCTTTAGTGGGTGAAGCAATTTACCCTTTGCTCCCTGTAACTAGAGTGTAACTAGAAAAGTGTCCTTACTTCCATGACTTCTGAGGTAGATTTACTCCCCCAAGAGCAGGGGTCTTTCTTTATATCCTTCCCCCCTTTGTTAACCCAACATGTTAAGTCCCTCATAGAGAAGGGGCAGTTTTCCCCTCTCTGCCTAGGCTTGCCCTAGATTCCCCTCTGCTGAACCCAGGGCAAGGCACTCACACTTCATGCTCCATCACACACACAGCATGCAGTGTACAGAAAATAAAATGAATAAACAAAACTGATCCATCATCCATCACATACTCCAGAGATGCACACTGCTGCTGCACAAGCCTCTTACACAGACTTACTCAGTGAAATAACGCCAAAAGTTACTAAGTTCTTCATATAAATGTGAATTTTCCAGACTAGAATTCAGAGGGAGGAATTAAAAATACACCTAACTATTCAACTTCAAATTATCAAGTTCCCATCATCAGTTAAGATTTCCATGGACACACTATGTCACTTATCAAGCAGGATTTTTAGTACGGCAATGCTGATGATACACACTTAAATTAAGAGAAAACACTTAGGTTCATTCTGTGTCAGTCTTAAAAGGAAAAATATGCAGCGCAGCACTACCACGTTCTACAGTACTTTTCAAGCAACTGGAACTCCTAGGCAGGAGTTTCATCCTTGGCTTTCACCCAGAGCAACAGTAAGTATCTTCTCTGCACCCACACCTAGATCTTCCTTCACAAGTGCTACACTCAGAAGTTGGCACCAGCCATACTCAATATGAGAACAAATGGACAGATGCCCCACCAATAAAGCAGAGTAAGTGCTTAAAGACAGAGAGGGGTGAAAAGTTAGAGATCCACGGTTTCAGCTGGCACTGGGAAGAAGAGTAAGTTGAGAAACAGAGGAAGGAAGGATCAGGGAGCGTAGGAAAGGTGAAACAAAAGGAGTCTTGACGATGGAAGCAGAGGGGATAAGAGAAGAGCCAGCTCCCTTCCAAGTTGTAAAGATGAAAGAAAATCAAGGAACCCTTTTTTAACATCTCATGTGCAAAAGTATTTCCCAACTCCCAGGACTCCCAGACACACCCTGAGCTAATACTAACCTAGTTCAAACAATATAACTCAGTGGTTTGAAAAGACCTTAAGCAGCAGAGCAGGCTGCTCACTGGAAGTGCAGATTCCCATCCTTGGAGGTTTCCAAGATCAGACTGCACAAAGCTCTTCCCAACATGAATTCTCTTATGATTTCTATGTAGAGAAGAACTACTAATATGATACAGGTGCTGCTGTCTATGCCCTGCCCCCTTTTATCAAAGGAAATGATACCCACAACAAAAAACTCAATTAATAGACAACAAGAGATATAAAAATCAAGCCTGTCAAAGGAAATACCAGAATTAAGGCCACCTGTACAATCTTAATTCATATTAAATCAAACATTTAGGGCTCCTAAAATGAACAGAAATACATCTTAGAGGAACAAGCTTCAGTATGGGTGAGTAAGTTTTTCGTATCATCTAACAGCTTAGAAAAAATGTTTGCAGCCTTCTTTGCAGCATCGGTAACACGCTCTGCTCAATCTGCCATCCATTCCCACCTAGCTCACATGCATAAATATTTGCCTTCAGTACCTAAATCACTAACTCCTTTTTTAAAAGATATTTTAGCCAAAAGCCACAAGTACTTACAAGTATATGTTGTATGGAAAACTTTCTTCATCATTATTTCACTTCAAAGAAGACCTATTTCCTACCAGTATTTGTTGTTAATTCAGTGGTGCTTTGTCTGCTTTGACTTACTTTATTTTTAAATGGGGCAGCTTAGAGGCTGGAAATCTTTTCAAAGGGAGGCATTGCTAAGAGAAGGTTGAGTTGGCCCACACAACCTTCTGAAAGAAATCTGTACCACTGAAGGAAGCAAAGGAATTCTGTATTTTTCTTCTTGGTAATATAAATTTGGTGTCAGGAGCGGGGGGAGATTTGTGATCAGAAAAAGAGTCACTGATATATAAGTGATGCTGTATTTATCCTTACTCAGCAAACTGAAAACCAGTGATGACCTGTTCTGTATCCAATGGGAAAAAGACTTTGTCAGTGTCTTCTGTGTATGTGAACTGTACTGACAACCCCTTGATTTCTGAACCAGTAAATAAAGAGCTCATCACAATTCAACAAAGGAGCTTCTGTACATCTCCCCACAGAAAAGCATCACGCGCCTGAGGAGTCACAGCAAGCCTGCACCTGCTGAGGAGACTTTCAGTGTCACACATTTCATCTCTTCAAATCATATGAAGGTGGAAAAATAGAGGATCCTGGCCAGCTAGTGTCAGGACAATAAAAACAAGTATATTAAACACTACAATTCACAACATCTAAAACAGACCCAAACTTTATACAGGTCCAACAGGGATCAACAAGATCCAGCTTGCTTGTCCTCATCTTTCTGTTTTTTAATTTAGCTACTTAAATTTAAAAATTTTGCAGGTTCCAAAGGAAACTTGGTGATATCTGTTACCAAATTCTGTATCTGACTTCAGCTAGTAATTTGTACTTGTCCACAGCAAAAGCATTTTGGGGGTTTTAACAATGCAGTATTGCAACCTAAATATAATCTATTATGTAGTTAATATTTTGCATGGACCTCACATTACTTAACTTGCACCTTGCAATAGGAAAGGAAATTAATTTATTAAACCATGGTTCAAATACTCAAATTTTGCTAAGAACATGCACACAAAACAGGACAATGCTCATCTGCACAAATGCAGAGTTCTATCAAGTATTTTAAAAAACCCCTCCTTCCCTCATGCACACAAAGAAATTGTAAATATTCACCACTACAAGCCCCTAAGGAAGCAATCAGCATTTTAGGAGAGCTCTACCCAGTGCCCACTGAAAGATTCTACACACAGGGCCTTTTCCCTCTCCACTTGAGATGGTTTTGAAATGCCATGAAAACTAATCACCACTAAATCTTATCTCTGAGTGTAACTGACAAAATACAAAATTAATCAGATTGAAGCAATTAACATTTATATGCTATTACCCAACTATCTAATTATACAAACCTCAATGAACAATCTCAGCCTTCCCAGTTTAACAGTTGTTTGATGTGTAAAAAAGAACATTTTGTTTGATCTTCATGTGCAAGATGAGGAAATTATTCCATACTGTATTTCCACAGATAAATTCTGTTGTTTTGTTTTGGCTTTAACTAGACTGGATGAAAATCATTTAGGTTTCTTTTCCCGTACTAAATGGATTTTGAAGTATACTTTTGAAATATGTAAGATATTATTATCATCAAAGACCACTTCCACACAAATGTGGGATGGAAAATTTATTTCTTTAAGGAAATTTCCAAACTGAAAGACTAAATAAGACAGACATTAGGATTGCCATAGTTGACTGCTACACTTACTCACACATAAACAAAAACATTTTCTAAATATGTTCAGTCTCAATACAGTAACTGAGGAACACGGAACTGTTGATTCCACGCATATAATTCCAACTGGCCTACACATATGTGGGTACCTGTGTCAAACTAGATAAAAACCAAGCCAGTTTTAATAAAACTCAAACTAAATAATGTTATTTGTGGAGTTAAATAGCTAGACTATAAAATACTAACTTCCAAACACTAATCTATTAAAAAAAAATCATGTGTACTGGGGATTCTTGGTGTCACTTACTCAAATCAAGAAGAGGACAATTTTTTACAGATATGCTGTAAAAGTCCGTAATAGCAGAAGACAAATTAAAATTAGGGCTTCTAGCCAAACTCTGCTAAGCTACTTTCAATGACGATTTCCTCTGGTAAAAGACAGTTTAACAGTAAGGAGACAAATGTTTACTTCTGGTATTTACAGGCGCTTGAGGGGAGAATTTGAGAATGGCATCTGCTGAATGAATACATCGTAGTCACCCCCCATGAACGTGTTTAGTTAACTTTGTTTGTGTGTGAATTATTCCTTAGCTATGTAAATCAGAAAGACTCCACAACTTTAAAAAGGCTAAGTTTTTACACCTTCAAAGTTTGGTGAAGTTATTCATGGATCTTCCTGTGTGCAAATGCATAACATTCTGCAAATCCCACACTGAGTGAACAATGAAAAATACAGCAAAGAGAAAACTCCATTTACTCAGGAAATAAGTCCCTTAGTAAGGTACACTGCCAAGTTTTTCCATACAAACTTCAACAAATTTAAACAGCCTCATTCTTTTTGAGGTTAGTATAATTACATTTTTATTGGAAACTAATTTTTAAGCCTGTATTTTCCTTTGTAGCTGGTGACATTTATCATTAGCTCAAACTTCCAAGAAATTTCAGTCTGTTTTGGTCTGCAATGCTATCTCTTCACACTGACCTATTAGTTTTGATCCCATTCAACTTCACCTTCGTTAACATCCTTTCTACCTTGCTCTCCCCACAGCCTGCAGCACTGGCAACAGAGGCACAGAAGCTCAGCTGCAGCACAGAGTTGAAGTGGGTGAGTCAAACCAGATAACAAAACAGCTCTGAAGTCCTGCTGAAAGGAATGGTCTGCAGCTCCAGAGAAGCACAGCTGATAAAAAAGATACATGAGTATTTATCAATTAAAATAACTTTGACAAGAAGATTAACATCTAATTACTCAAGTATTTAAATAGTTTGAAACCAATTATTTTAAAACCTTTTATGAGAGCACAGCCTTGACAGTGTGAGTTTTAGGGCAACAAATCACACGCCTCATCCTTGGTAAATGACTGTTTTCTACTATTTTGGGGAGAAACATTCTACCTTTTTTTTCTTTTAAAATTTGATTTTACATTTCTATTTCACTTTGAAAAACTATTTTGAAAACCCTACCTCCTGTAAGACCGCAATTATCTTACACTCTGTGGATAGCACGAGAATTCCATATTGAGAGCATGAATTGGTATTCACTCCTGCTCCACAGACAGGATTTGCCCTGACAGCTGACAAAACCAGCGTGCTGTTACTGGATCAGTTACCAGGGAGAAGAGCTCAATTTGATCACCTCCTTTACCTACCACCACTGGCCTTTGGGGATCTCCCACCAAGCGCTGCGCAGGACTCTGGAGCCCTTGAAATTTCAAATTGCAGGTCGGTAAGCTCATGCATTGGCACACATTTCAAGCATTGACTTGCCCCTCATTACGTGAACAGCAATACTGCACAGAGACCCCTCCTCCCTCAGGCACTTTCACACTCTTGGTTTCACAAGGAGGTAACTGAAGGCCTGTGAACGGAGAGGTTCCGAAATGAACAGCTAACTTAAGCAGCTCCCCCGTCCTTAATTTCTTCACAGGTCTTAGCTCCTTGAAAAAACCAAAATTAGCACCCTGCTAGACAAAACGTCGTATCTAAGAACACAGAAGTAAATTGTCTAATTTATCACTGTTTGCATTTGCAGACTACAGAGAATACACTTTTTCTAACAATTCTCTGGGATATATACCTTATTTATATCAACATATGGAACTACACAGTGGTCAGACAGCTTAGCAAAGCAAAGAGAAATGGCCAATCTGAAGGCCCACAGGCCCCAAATAAAGCACAGGCATTTAATTTAATGAGCTATACTTTGATATTCAACAGTAAACACAAATACTGTGAATGACATTCTCATAGGTAACAAAAGCTCCACATTCAAACTGAAAATGAGAGGAACAGAGGGAATCCTGGTAATTTTGCAGCACAAGTAATATGGGCTAGGTCAATGCCAGATGCATGCACAGATGCACATGTTTACCTACCTGATATTTCAAATTTCACCAATTCCAGTTCCATAATGCAGTGTGCGCAGCAAACATTAAAAAGTGGGAAACAGTGACAGAGATCCCAAGCTAAAGAAAATGTTTTGGTAAATAATTATCTGTTTCTGTTTACATTTGTCATATTTCCAGTTCAAAATGAGCAAAATATTTTTCTTAGCGCAAACAAGATATAAAGTGATGGTTTAGTTTTCAAATAGCAAGGCAGAAAGTTTTAACTGCACTAAGTTATCGTTATATCATCTAAACATTAAGATGGACAAAGAGAACAGGCTTCTGAGCCCACATCAGTCTTATCATGTAAGACATGAAATTTATTAGCAATCAGCTGTAAGTTTAGGATGACACAAGAATTTGAAACAAGAGCTAACCTTTTCATTTGATTGTCTTCTTTTCTTTAGTTGAATGAGATCTGTTTCCACCTTTTCGGCCAACTCCAGCTTCCTCTTGTTCCTCTTAAAAGCTGCTAAACTAAACCCTATAAAAATAGTTCAAAAGCATGTAACTAAGTAAAATTTACTTAATTTAAGCAAATATTGATAAGTTGACATTTTGAAGGACACATCCCCCACTTCTTTACTGATGCAAAAAGCATCAATAAAAAGCCAAAACCTAAGTATTCAAGCTTCAGTACAAGACGTTCACATCTTTTCCTAAGTTAAAAAGTTCTACAATTGTTCAGCAACGGTGATGAGTAAAATATCTGGTAGGAACACGTCGTGAACACATGGAAGCTGGTCTAAACATCTTTGGCAAAGAAGCAGCACTGCACAGAAGAGAATAGAATAAGCGGCTCATGTTAAAATTGTTTTTGACTGCTGACAAATAAATAGATACCATATGAGCTCATTCTGATAGCCATAAAATTGTGCTACTATTTTATTACCTTAATCACAGATCTGTATGTTTACCCATATATTTAAAGCCACACACAAGTCCAGCAGTAGTTTCTGCTCCATAATCCAACGCAGTCTAAAGACCACCTAGGTCTCAAGCAAACAAACATCTACTTTCCACATCTAAGCCCCACATTCAGAAAGGAAGTGCTCTCTAAAGTGGACTAAAAAATAAAATTCTTATGCTTAAGAGACCAAAATGACATGTTCCCATTTTAGAAGTTTCAGTTCATGAACAAATTCGAGATATTGACATATTTAGTTTAAATTAGTTTTGACTCAATATCACCCCTAGGCTGTTTTAACATCCTCTGTAAAATGTAAAGAGGTGGGGAGAAAATGTCTTTTGTCATTTATTTAACCACACCAAATCAAGCCATTGGGAGAACAGAGCAATTTGACTTTTTCATTTACACAAGTAAGTCACAAATTCAATGGAAACTAAAAAGCACAGATTTTTCTATAAACTTCAAAAAATGTAATTTTAAATGAAATTCTGAATACAGCTACATCACTGTTATTCAGAAGACTGTAACAGCTGCATGAAGTCTAGCAATGAACTCAATATTGCAGAGCCAATGGAACACAGAGCTTTCATTTACAATTCTCACAAACTACACAGACAGTGAGCATTTTACTTTGAAACTTCTCCATGCAGGTGTCTTTTAATCATGTTTTTAAGTACATAAAACTGGACCTTAAACTACCCACAGTTAGTTATACAAGTATGTAGCTCAAAAACTAATGAAAAAGCTGGCATTTCTCTCCAAAAACCTAATGAATACCAGTTTTTTAAAAATGCAAACACATATTAATCTGCCATCACCAAGAAAGGAATTCATTCTACTCTATAGAATTAAGGCAGCTACCCTCTGATTAAGGCAGCTACTCAGGACAACACATTTCTATGTCTGAAATGAGGACAAAGAGGTAAAACCCAAACCCCTGGTAAGGTGCAGCAGGCAAAGAATCATTTTAGTCAAGTACTAATTGGCAGAGGGGAGAAACAAATTAAAAACCTCTCACAGATCAAGAAGTGGGTAAACAGAAGTGCCCCAAAATAAACTAAGCCAGCACATTGGTTTTTTAAGAGAATTTTTAGACAGGAGAACTTGTAAGTTGACACAAGTTCACCAAGCACAGCAAATACCTATGGGCAGAGCCATAGGGGATAAGTAAAAACGGCATGTGGCCTTGGTATTCCTCGAAAGCAGGCATTATACAGGGATAAATATGCCTAAGCCTGTTACCTGCTGCTGCCACTGCCTCCTGCCAAGTTGGGAAAAAAGTGGGCCTAGAGAGGCAAGAGGGTGCAGGAGCCCATACCTGCAAACCTGAACAGGTTCCTCATACTTCAGAATCAAATGTTAGCAGCGTCCTGAAACCTTCTGCAGTATTTGCATGTTCAGCAGTTCAAATACATGCACAAAGGTCACATCAAATGTAGAGAACCCATGGACTAGTTCCAAGCTGCCCTGCCAGCTGCAGAGTGCTGCTATACGGCCTCTCAGCACCTCCACTCCACCTATACCTTGGTAGCATATTTATCCTGTCATTTTTCCACAACACACAAAATTCTCCAAGCTTGAGAGAGGTTTCATTCACTTAAGACCGCAATTAGTTTTCAGAGGTTACCTCTGTGCTTTAAGATTGTTTGTCTTTTCAAAACAAGAAAAAACCTGAAGACTTACTCTGAAGGATCTGTTAGCAGCAACTGCTCTGCACTGTTAATTCAGAGTGGTATCAGCAAGTTGCGAAATACAGGGCAGAAAACATGCCATTAGTAACAAAGAAGTATAGATACCTTGGGCCATGTCGGACAGACAGATGAAGACAGCTTTCTAGTAACATTTAATGATGTAGGTTGGAAGGGATGTTAGGAGGTTGTGTAGTCCAACCTCCTAAAAAAACCAAATCCAATTTAAAAGGACTTGTCCAGTTCTGAGTATTTTCAGTGATGGAGATTTCACAGCTCCTCTGGGCCTCTGCTTCAATATTTGATCAATCTCAGGTTTAAATAAATAAGGTATTAATTCATACTCTCTGGTTTTGTTCAGTTTACCATGAAATATCCTATCTTTCCATACTGTGAGGGAATGTCACTCTAGTCAGACATCCCCTAAAAGGGAAATTCTTGTGCTCAGGCTACATTCAACTTCAGAACAGCTATCAGGATTAACTTCCATCTGAAAGGTGAAGATTTTGTTTTAGCAAAGACTGACGAATAACAGCCTTTCATCATTTAAGGAAAATAATTACTAGCAGTAATTACCAATTCCTGTTAGCAGGATAAGCCAGATAATACCTTCATAGTGACCAAATAACCATGAAATAAAGGACCAGGTTACAACTCAAAACCTGGCAATTTTTTCCTCTGATAGTCTTATGCCCAACGTCAGTTAAAAATAAAATGCCTTGAATCTTCAATTTGACTTTTTTTCCTCCTCAGAATAAGAGAATAAAGACTAAAGCAAGTGAAAGGCTGCCTCAGTTTATTCCTGCCTTTGCAATGTTCTATCTATGAAAAACCACCAGGAATGCCACTAAAATGAGCAGTACTCTCGTTGCTTTGTCTTGGTCTCCTAGTGACAAAAGAAACTGAAAAACACAAGTGAGCTTCAAACTACACATACGAAAGACGAAATTAGAGTTTTCTGAAAACATCCTCTAAGTTTGGTCCTTGACAGAGAACATATTAAAACATTAAATTAAAACATTTTACAAACTAAAATACAATCCAGGATTCAAGTGTGCTTGGTTAACAATGCACACACAACATGGAAAAACAACCCACAGAAAATTTGTTTTGAAAATAAGCACTACAGACAGAAAGAAAACACCTATACACAATTTGAGGTCATAGCTCACACTAAATCTAAAGCAAAACCTGAATTTTGTGGTGCAAGGACACTAGGAAGTTTCATTTGTCCTTAATGACAGTATAAAAACCACTCTCACCTTCTCCAACAAGACATTGTATTACAAGCTGAGAAAAGGAAAGGCTCACAACACAGCGATGAAGACAGGCATGTTTTCCTAAAACAAATGCAATACAGCTACATCAGCCTGATGGTGCCTGGGTCAAGGAGAAAGGGAATTAAGAGAGGCAGAGCTTACTGACTTCAGAGGAACCTAGAAATAGAGGTAAGGGAGCTAATGGAATTTTAGCTTGAAAAATTTTTGGATCACAGCCCAGACATATTGCTGTTGAAATCAATGGAAAGGTATTTAGTAAAACATCCTTTTATTTTGTTCAAGAATTTAAAAGTTTAGATGTAATTCAAACAAGTGCTTTCAGATAAAATCCCTGGCAATTACTACCCTACCCAGTAACGGCATGTACGCTCCACGTCACACTTACAAGAATTGAGAATTGAGTCTTGGGAGCCACAGAGTACAACCAGCCCATCTGTTCTGCTCCCTCATTTATGCACCTACTGGCATAAATAAAACTGCCTTAGAGCTGCTGGGAGAGGCAGGAAAAAAATGTAAAAAGCCTCACAGCTTTACAAAATGACTGTTCATGTTTAAACACCATTCTCAGGCCTCATCCAGACTAAGGACTTAATGACTGACAACTGTAGCACAACTAAAATATTATAAATAGATCCAACCTCATTTACAGTGTTTATCACACGCCCCTGCCTTGCAGCACAGTGTGCCTCTTCTGGAACAAATAATCTTCAAGGACCTGGAAACACCCTCCCAATCTTCCACATTCCCCCTTCAGCCCCCAAGGTACCAACAGGAGCGGCCCACATGTACTCTGCAATTTGGGTGCAACTGTGCCAGGCGGTGGAAGCACTGGTGGAACACTTGGTCACAGCAGAGCTGAGACAAGTGTAGAGGTTTGCCTGGGAGAAGGTTCAGTGGCTGAGCACAGAGCAGGTGGAAGCAGCTCCTGCTCAACACCACTCGCCTGCAGGAGAGGTTGGCATTAGTGGACATGGTATCAGAACATGCACTTGATAATATTTATCTGTAAATGCAGAAGAAAAATCTCACAGGCTCATCTTGTTCAAAGCTAAGACTGCTGTAGATGTTCAAAAGGTTCTGATGTTCCTGGATACCCTGATGAGAAAGGGCCACAAGACCTTCATTACATAATTAATTAGCACAAGATTCATCTCCTAAACTATTACTGCTAGACAATAAATACACTTTTTTTACAGGCTTTTTTCATTGTTACCACCACCTAACAAAGAGATGAGAAAGTAACTTTCAGCTACCAGGTCAGTGGAAGAGATCATTAGTCTCTGAGTCAGTTCAGAGATTCATCTGTGTGCCACTTGTTTGCCATAAAACTTCCACGTCATTTACTCATCTCCCGTGCTCTGATCGTTCCTTTAACTCCTTTAACCATTATACCATGTACAAGTAAAAATTTAATCAAAAATCTTGACAGTTCTATTAGATAGTGATACAATGACTAAGTACTTGAAAGACAACTGTATTCCCCATTCTATACAGCTCTTCAGAACTTTTTCTTAGTCACCTTTCATAGCCCATTAGAAATGATTCAGAGAGCAGAGGCAAATGAAAAGCAGACTCATCCTATACATGGAGTCCTTGAAACTACTGAATTGTACATATAGACCTAAATACAACACTAAGACACCTTTTCATTTTTTAAATAATGGTACAACTGATACATATCTACTTATTAACTCTAGCCCTGTGTACTTTAAACAGGCCTGCAGCTGACAGGCTGTTTATTAGAATACACTATAATTTCTTGCCCAAAGTTAATGGAAAACATTTTTACTACAAAGTCCATGTTTCCTTAAAATCCACATGCTTTTATAAGCCACATCTATTCCCTTATTTATTTTCAGCAAGGTAGAAAATTTAGAAAGTGGCTATATGAACAACTACATTTTCAAATAAAGGTAGGAAATACAAATTTTTAGCACCACTAAATGACAAATGAAGTTCAGGACAATATTCAAACCTTCCTGGTTACAGCAGTGGAACAGCAAGCTGGGAACACAAACACCAAATACAAACTTTCTATCACACACATTACAAATTATTATGCAGCTAAACATTACGCAACCTATAAGTGTTCAGCAATCCTTGTTTAAAATTAAACTATAAATTGAAAATACGAAGAAAACGCCAAGAGTACTTTTAAATGTTTGAAATAGAGCTAGAGCTCTGATCAATCATACAGCACCCCCTGGCAGACAGTGCTTAGAGTCAGCTGGCAGAAGCTTTCTGCATTTTATCTTTCTATTTCATATTAAAAGAGAATGCAACTATTGGAGAAGAGAATTAAAAAAGAATATACTAGCAAATTAGTTAACCCACAAGAATTCAAATGATCTTGTGAAGAATTTTGTTGAGCAGCTGCTAAAATAAATGACACAAATGAAAACAGACAGATGAAAATAAATTTCTTTTTAACAAAGCCATTTTAAAGGACAAATTAACACCATTTAGGCTTGTGTCGGGACTAAAAGACTACTCAAGATAGTTTCCATGTTGCCATACTTTGACAGAAACAGCAATATGAATGGGGGGAAAAGGCACTTGGCAAAAGCCTGTTAAAAAAAGAACCTATCTCTCAGAGCACTACTCTGTAGATCTGTTCTTTATAACACAAACTCAGGGTAAACTGCTGCTGGACATAGCATTTCTTACTACTTCCTGCAAGAAACCTCTTTTTTCACCAAGCAGCCTTTCCCAAGCCTGGAAGATTTTCATTCAAAGCATCTTCTGGGCACTTTGGCCCAACCTTTTTCCTGGGTAACTCAAAGCCATTCTCCTGGCTGTACTCAGCTGTTCCAATTTCAGAACAGCAAGTGACCCTACAACACTATCTCCAAATCCAGGGAGGATTTACATCATGTATTCAGATTAACCAAGCTTCCTAATCAAAACCCCAAAAGCCTTGAATTTCTCCCCAAATCTTTCATCTTCCCTTTAAAAACGAAGAAAACGTGACCTGTTTTAAAAACAGAAAACTGCCCCAAGCCACTGCCTGAAATTCATAGCACAGTTCCAGCAATATGGCAAATGTTTTAATTAATACAATAATAATGAAGTAACGAGAGAACAGGGAGTGAGGTGGGATTTGGGGTTTTGGAGGAGAGGCAGGCAATACTGGTGGTCAGGGAGACATATAGCATCACTAGAAATAGCCTAGTCTGCACAACACTCATCCAGAAAAGACTATCCCTCATTAAAGAATCTAACCAGCCGTAAGATAAACAGGAATTTCCTTGCATGCACACAGTTAGTTAAAAAGCAGTAACAAAGCACACGTAAAGAAATGGTCTGTTACAAGTAGAATTACAAAGCAACCCATAGCAGCCCTGAGTCTGTTGAACATGACGTAATTTTACTGATGACACTAAGTTATTCATGGTAATAAGAGAATTTGACTGAAGAAGGATTCTGGGTAGAAACCTGACCATGAAGTAGCAGCTTTTATTCAGCAAGTCTCAAAATAATGACAGCGAGGTAACTCATAGTTGTAAAGGTTTCTGCAGATGCTGGAAACTAAGATGGGTTCAAAAGGTAACAAAAATTTCATGTCAGAAAATGCCACTGTTTATTTTCCATGTATGCAGGAATCACTAAAGAGTCAGGAATTTAGAGTCTGGAACAATATAAGGGATAGGGGAAGGGAAGCAAATATTTGCTCTGTTCTTACATTCTTCCTTAAGCATCTTATTTGTGGTTACTCTTGAACTGCAGTTAACAAGTTATGTGGATCCACTGCAGCTATTTCTGTTCTTATATAACATCATTCACTGAGGTGCTTTTACAGTCACTTCCACATTGTTAAGAGTTACAAGTTTGCTGCATGAAAAGGTGCCTTCCTTCTCTTTCCCTTTGAAAACTTAACATTGTAAGCAAATGCAAGATGCTGTCTTACATCATGTTATCTTTGTCAAAGATAATTTGCATCTATTATAGGCTGAACCGCTAATTTCAGATAGAAATGTTTCGGTTATCACTAGCGCAGGCACCGACACTGGCAGTTGAGGATGTACCTCAAATTTCCATTGCATATTTAAAGTACAAGTACTTTTAAAATTTGTAAGAGACTGCATTGTACAGTATTTCAGCATTTCTACATCGTAACTACACTCTTAACACTTGGATAACACTTCCAAAGCAGTCTCTCCAGCACAGGGTAACAAAGTGCTGGAATAAGCCAGTATGGGCTCTGTGCTGGCAGGGTCTAGTTTGGGCAGGAATTAATAAATTCAGCTTCCTTGCAGACTGTGGGCAATACAGACAGATCACATTTCAGGTGTTTGGGTTTTTTTTAAAACCCACCCATTCAGTCCACTGGAAAGTCACCAGGTTTCTACAAACAATAGAAATCTCATTTCCTCACACACCTGACAACCCAAAGAAGACAAAGCAGGTGAGCCTTGACAAAACCTTGATGTAATTCAACAAGTAACATGGTTTAAAACATGCTCACAGTTGGGTGCTTCGATACTTTGACAGTTCTGAGAGAATTATGGAGCGTGACAGCAAAGCTGATGGTAACCCTTTCTTTGATACTGATCACAGGGAAGCTCCATCCGTGCAAACCAACCACCCAATCCCCCAGCCTTGCTTACAGCAGCTACACCATTACTCTTCTCATCTCAGGTCCAAGAAAAGAGAGACAGAACAAGACAGCTTCAAGAATATACTTTCCATGTGCAGCACAGAGAAGCCAAAACATGCACACAGTTCTCCCTGCCAATACTTACTGCAAGTACACGTCTAAATCTGGATTAGAGGTTTTTGGGGGGGATTTCTGTTTTGTTTTTTGTAAATAGGTTACTAAACATATTTTCCTGATGTTTGGCAATTAGTTCAATTCTTCATTTTACAGAGTTATTCAGAAGTAATGTAATTTCTAGTTAATTTACCCCCAGTTCTCCATGCAAACTTTACCACGGCAATTGTAGCTAGTACAATCAAAAAAGTCTCCCTTTTTTTGAAGATTGCTACATTATTTAATAAAACAGTAGCTCACTTCAGATGAGATGTCTTCGAGGTTGCTTGGAAACAACATTCTCTTTTGATTGTTTATTAAGCATATCTAACTTTCCTTTCCATGGTAACACTGGATAAATTTATTTTGGCTTCTTACATGTTACCTGTGAGAGAGTTTCCAATTTCTTTTCAGTTGTAACAGTCCCGTGTTGTGACACGTAATGTTAATGGTCATTTTCCAATCCCACTGACCAGAGGTCAATGCAGTACAAGATCTGCTTTGCTAAGGACTGGGATGGAAATCAGCATAACATTTTCTGGAACTGATTTTTCAGGTTTTTGTTTACTCTTGCATTGTTCTTTTCAAAGGCAAAAAAATCAGGCATACTACCACTAATGATTATTCTGCAAAATTAGCTTGTCAGTCCTAGTTGCTTCAACTGTTTTAATGCAAACTGTTTTGCTAAATAGAAGTATGCTGAATGTAGTGCAGAGACAAAAAGCAATCAGTGGTCTTTTGGAGCAGGATTGTGAAAATACATTGGCTGGGATTGTTCTTCTGATGTTTCTCCAATGTAAATTCATAGTATTGATTAGGCAAACCAAACTAGCAGTGGTCATCCCTATTTTTAAGCTGTAATGAGCAGATTTGCTGTGAGTGGGTACATTGCAGCTGGCAAATGTATCATCTGGCAATTAATGTCACAATCTAATCACCTGTCACAATAGAAACACACTGGTACTAGAAACAGTTGAAACCTGTGCATGCAAACAGAATTAGCCAAGGCACCTTCTTCCTGAAGTATCTCCTGCATGTAAGCAGCAACTATCTTCCTAAAAAGAAAAAAAAAAAAAAAAGCAATCCACACCGCAGGAAAAAACCTTCAAAGCTTTAAGTGTTTTTACTCTTCCTAGAGCCACAGAAATAAAGGTGTTCTGCTCAACTCAGCACAACAGATGTTCTGCGAATGCTGTTTTAGACAGCAGATGGATAGAGCAAAAGTTTCAGTCGTGTGGAGCTAGAGGTCAAAACTTTCTGCTCAAAATGAAATGTGTTATGAGTATGTATGAAAACTGGCACGATCAAATAAAACAGCGCCACTGTTTCAAGGGTTACACTTCAGCACTGAGCATCAACAATTTTGAACTGCGGTTTCTAGGCATTTATCTACATTTAAAATTAGACCAAATACGGGGGCTTAATGGGAGCCCTGGGTTTCAACCTCTGATCTAGGGACAAGTCAGATATTTGAAGTAGTAATAGTGTTTACTGTAAAATAAACATTCCTAATCTTCTGCATTCTCCTCCTTTGGCTAATAAGCTCTGATTTCTTTCCTGCATAACCTCAATGGGCAGCACAGGGAATGTTCCCGCCTACAACAAACTACAGACTGGGAGTAACGGCACTTTCCAAAAGGGAGAGGGGCTGAAGAAGAGAAGGAAGGGAGCCACATCCTCCTTTCCACGGGTAAGGGCACTCATTTTTAGCCTAGTTCATAGATGATATATCAATATAACATAATCACTTATTTTAAGATAAAAAGCTTTTCTAAGAAATGAATGTCAGTATACAGTATAATCCAAGTCCATTTTCCAGAATGGGTTATTCTATCAGATTAGGTGAAGTGAAGCCTGATTTGACAGTCTGTTTAGACAAGAGCAGTTCTGGACAAAGACGCACAGATGGGTGTAACTACAGAATCTCAGAGACAAACTGGCACCTGCTGAATTTTGATACATGGCTAGTTGGTGCTTAGGATCCAAGATGGATCACAACTGGAGACGTGTAGGACTGAGCTTTTAAAGAGCCTATATTTTGGTTAAAAAAAAAGTCCATCATTGGATTTAGTCCTAGAATCACAGAATCACTTAAATTAGATGTTGCTACAATGCAGCTAAAGTAATAGTTTACAATTCTTTCTATTTAGATATGTATTAGAAAATTAGTAAACTTAAACAACCCTTACAGACCGTAACACCATAAGCTAGCTCAATGTTAAGAACAATGAAGTGATGTACACCTCAAAAGATGAGGCACCATTTAAAGTTACTCTGTCCTGTTCTTCCTACTGACACCACCAGTTTACTCACTTGTAGCCATGATACCTGGAGGACATGCTGGTATCCCGTGATCAACTGCCCATCTGTAAGCTCCTTCACCAACTAAAAAGCTAGGAGACACAGAAGAGGGAGTTTAAACAAAACCATATAACAAATCCCCCTTTGCTTGCAATTATTTTTTCTATTTAGTTTGGTCATTTTTAAATCATAAGCTATCTATATTTCACAGCACTGTCTGCTATAATTACATTTGGCAACCTTATGTAGTTTCATTTAAAGATTATGCAGCTCTGACATTAAGTTTATTACTGGACAAAACCAAGTGCTATTAAATTTGGAATTCATTACCAAATAGCACCAGCTTTCAACTGCAGCTACAACAGGACAGAGCTGTCTCGAGCCTTGCTTTCTGTAACAACTTAGCAAGATCCTGAAGACCAAAAATATGGGATGAGTAAGGTGAGAATGGTAAGGTATTTCCAGTAAAGTCAGCCAGTGCCAAAGGAATACCAAGAAGTATTTTGAGAAGTGCAGCATAAGCTAAAACCTAACCTTATTTAGAAAGATTAAGGTCTATTTCATGGAGTTTTATCCATGAAATGAGACTAGCCCACTAAATTTTAAATACACTTGTAAAAAAACTCCAGCCATCTGAAACACTGTTTTCTAGTCAGTACTGAACACTTTACATAGTGAGACAGTACACACCGCTGTGACAACAAACAAGAGCAAAAAATATACACACACATGGAACTTTTAGGGACAGAAGAAAAAGCAAACCTCAATTATCTATGTTGTTTCCCCTTAAAAAAATTAATCTTATTGCCTGAAAAATGGTATGTAGCAGCTGGAAACTAGACCCTTTCATAAAGCTGCCGTGCAACACAAAAAAGGACAACTACTTCCAATCTTATTTCAAAAACGGACTATGAAGTTAAGAATAACACAACTGCCTAATGGACACAAGAAGCAAAGACTATGAATTTTCAGCAAATTGGAAAAAGTTGTACAGAAATACCAGAGTTACGAACATGAGTCTAAAGAAGCTATTCCAGCTACAAAGTAGTCCCCGGGGCCATGCAGTTCTTCTCAGTTTCTGAGAACACTACTGATACAGCAAATTGGTTGGTGTTACTGCTGCTGGAAGTTTTCTTGACAGCGCTATATCCAACACCTGCAGCTTTCATTATGTACTATTTTGTGGTGGTATTTTCTGTCTTCTATATGATTTAACCAATCCAAGAGGTGTGCCCAGTCTTTTTTCACTAAAGACTCAAAAAAAGGTTGATCTAAATGAGAATTTGAATTGTTAAATGCATATTTCTTACCATTGTTAGTGCAGCTCCAGGTAAGAATTGTTCACGCTGCAAGATACTGTAGGGTAAATTATTGGGTACTTTGGGAGAACTCAAGCATCTACTGTTAGGTAAGTTAGTGCTCAAGAAACAACCCCGCGCTGACACGTAACATAAAAAACTTTCAATTTTAACATAAAGATATGCAAACTGCAGCCAAACCCAATTTAGCAGTATTCTTCATTGTCTAAAAGAAAGTGGTTTTGGTCTTTATCAAACAATACATTTTTGGGAAGTAAATAAGCACTTCCTTTTTAATAAAACAATTTACAGGGAAAAGTTAGGTGGGAAAAGCATCAAACTCAACACTGGGAGTTTGATGTAAGTCAACTCGAGCACACGTCAGTCAGAAACACTGTGTTTTACAAGTAGTTTCACAACTGCCTTTTTAATACTTAAAACCAGAAAATATCACTAGGATTTATGAAGAGTGAAAAAAATCACCCAAGAGTGTCTCCTAACTTATGTGATGTGACTTTTAGTTTGTTCACATTTCTGTCCTTAATTCCTAGATTCCTTTCCCTCCTATAAGACTGACACAGTTTTAGTCTCAGAGAGTCATTAAATTAGTTAGAGCAGAAAACTCATTGAGGCTCCATATCACCACAGAGATCATCCACCTTTTCTAAACTATTCAGTTCAGATCTTTAAAGGACACTGTAATCACAGAAAAGTTAAAATAAATTGTTTATGAGACAAATAGCATCAGGATCTCAGTGCTTTGTTGTCTCTACATAAAAACAAAACTACCACCAAGCTTGATTTATTGGAGGAGAGAGAAGAGAGAATAAAGCCAGCGCACTATAGAAAGCAGTCAAAACCACCCCGAGCTTCAAAAGCCTTTAAGCTAATTCAAAATACAATTTTCCAAAGGGAGGGGAAAAACAAAAACATAAACAAAGGATGGATGAGTTTATTCTCTGCTGCTCTGAAAGTTGGGTCTGCACAAACAGGACATAAAGATCTTTCTTAAATATGTATCAGACGGAGTACTCTGTAGTTCTTACAGGCTCAGAACACAGAAGATGAAGACACCCTCCCAACAAGGAGGTGGTGCTTGGATGTGCTTTCCAGTTCCAGGCACACTAAGTCATATTAATAGAAAATGTAAGTAAAGGCCTCTAAAGTGGTCTTTTCAGGCAATTTTCTCCAAGAACATGGTTATGCTGGTGCTGAATACTCCAAAACAGGGCCATTTAATATGGGCTGTAGGGAAATAGGCTGCTCCAAGCTAAACAGAAGCATGGTAGGTTTGGTTCATGGTCTAGGTGATCCTGCTTGTACACATATATAAATACACTTCGTAACATTTTATCACAAAATATAGCAATCACGCTGAAATCAGTGTTACGAAGAAGAAATCATTCTGAAGAAATACAGAACAGAGATAAAAGGTGGTGGGAGTCTTCACTCACTCTGGGAACTTCCTTGACTACGTACTGCCCTACCAGTTACACGCTGTTTGTATTCTGCACACAATATTGTAAAGCTGTGAAGCAATTACAAATCCCTGTACATCCAAACGGGGTGGGAACCTAATAAGAAATTCTTTCCTATATGGCTTATTTTCAGTAAAAGGGATATGAAAAAGAGATATGGACATGGACGTGATGTCAGTACTACTAAAGAATTCTAAGAAAGGAGACATTTAGGTGTGTTTGTGCTGTCCTGCAAATCTTACCAACATAACCTTTAAGAGCAGACAGATGCAAAGCAGCCTTTTTCCTTAGCTCAAGGTTTCACAGTAGGAAACAGAAGATCTCCAAGCTTATTACTACAAAATATCAAATCCATTATTCTGGGATCAAAGACCTCTTCCAAAGGTTCATCCAGTTTGTAACCGCGCAATTACAACAGTGCTTTCCTTTGTAAAAGTTAAACAAGGAACGGGAATATCTTACATGAGATTATGTAATATTCACAAGTTAAGTGTTTTCTGTTCCTGCATCGGAGAAAATCCTGACAATACCAAGCTGAATAAAGTGTGACAGAAGGATGCAAGAGCCTTAGAGGTTTTAACAAATGCACCATGCAGTCAGGGTTTCTCTGAACTTTTAAAATTCTGATTTGGATAGTTGAATGCTGTGTTTTAAATAATACAACAACAGATTGATCCAGAAAGACACACTCTGCAGAGCAATTTACAGCACCCTGGACACATCAGTTCAGACACTTGATCCATCCTTCCCAATAAGCTTACCATCTCTGAATAACTTAACTCACACTCACTAGAATTTCTTCTACTGAGAATCTGAAATACACCACTTTGAATTGGCTTTAAACTGCCGCTATAAAAATGTATGCTCTGCCGGGGTAAACAGGCCAAGCAAACTGTCTCCACGGTTCTTTCATAGTGAAGAAACTCCCTAATGCCACTTTTACTAACCTCACAGCTCCTGAATTTTTCCTGTTTGGTCACGTGCCAAACATTTTTGGCAGAAAACATTAAGGTAGCTTAGATCATGCTATAGAAACAGTCTCTACCACAGGTTTCTTTAACAAGCAGGTTCTTAGGCTAAGCAGTACCTGGAAGATTCCCCAATACACTATGTGTCAACAAGAAACAAGATGAAAATCACATATCTTTACAATTAAAAATCACTTACTAGAATCCTGACACTTCCTAGGAATGCCAAAATAAGTCTGATCTCTTGTGATTTGACTCTAAGTATTCCCAGCTTGGGCAGGAACGTATTTCAGTCCCAAAACAATGTGTCATGCTAAGCCCAGCCAGAAAGGCAAGGCATGCCATCCTCCATGCTATCACCTTCAATGTACATGAGCTGCATCATTCTGACCTTGGCATACCCTGTGTGTACAGAACCATCCACCACAGCAAACCCAGAGCCTAACTCATCACATTCCACTACTACAGACTGTTTCCAGGGTAAAAAAAATTTGCTTTAATAAAATGTGCATTCAAAATCCAGAAGGGGATAAAAAGGAAATGAAAATATTTATCAGGTAACCCAGGTGCACAACATCTGCACAATAAACTGCATATGTTGGCTCCAAAGACAGCTTATCTCTCACCTCGAGATTTGAGCTACCCTGTCTTCAAAAGCATCTGCTAGCCTTGCATAGTCCTCAAAAGATTTAGTCTTGCCCTTGGAGGGCAAGAGGATATAGTGCCTTTTCCACTCGGTATTTTTAAAATAATAACAGCATAAACTAGGTCATAAAGTCACAGCAAAATGCCCAAGTGCTCTTCCTTACAATAACTGTAGAACACTGATGATACAAGTAAAACAATCCCAAGTGCTTGCTCCTGTAGCTGACTTCAGTACTACTTCTGGAACACCAGAACACCACCTCATTTCACACTCTAATGTACCTCAGCAAAGCCTCCTTTTCTCCTGACAACTGAAGAAATAAGCTACTAACAGCTATTGAAATTAAAGTTCCTATTCTTTAGTAAACCTCTCCACAACCACTCTGTTCTTTATCCATTAAAGAAAAGAGTTCAAAATGCAAAATCTGTCTGCTGATGATTTGATTTCAAGGTGGCTTTTTTTGATCTATGAACTTTTGCACATGACAGAACACTGAAATCCTCACTGTTTAAATTGGAATACTATACCATCCAGCTACAGGCTACTAGGCTAATTTTACAGAACACTACAGTACGGAAAGTAAAATTTATGAATCCAAATATCCATTTGTTTAAACTACATAAATGCTGGTTTAATACTTCTGCAAATACTGACAATTAGCTGGCAAAGAGCAGTAAATTCTGCCACAGGTATGATAACTGATGATAGCAGTCAAGTAATACGAATTAGTTATTCAAGTTCTCTACCTGTCAAGTTAAACTGCTAATGAAAATAAGATGATTTTAAGAGCAATCAACTCAGACACATTTCTTGGATTCTTTCCAAAGTGAGGCAACAACATTTGACATTATTTATGCATAGTTATTATGCATTTAATACTTACCTCTTCCATCTAAGTTTTATATCCATCTCAATGAGGGAGTGCTTGTTTTCATTTTTGTTGTAAATATTAATAAATTTATCTTTAAAATAAGAGGAAGTTACTAAACACTGCATATTTCCACAAAGGCAGTAAAATAGGATCTTTTTCTATACTTATTAAAAACTGTTGCTTTTTGTTAAAGGTAGACAGAGGCAAAGGCAGTAGCATTTCCCTTCAATCTTGATGGGCTTGGGGATTTTTCAGAGGGCTACAGTAACAAAAGAATTAAGTATGACAATTGGACATAATCAGACAGACAGAAACTATCACAAAATGATGTTGCCATCTACATCTAATACTTCCTTCCACTGAGTGCATAAGACATTTCAAGATCAGAAAACAAAGCTTATCTTCTTTTTAAAGGCTGTATGTAAAACAGCACCAGCCTTCCTGGGTGAGATAAAACCTTCAAATATTGCATCCATGCAGTAGAGACGAAAAGACAGAAGAAAAGTCAAGCAGAACAAAGCAATTACCAAGGTGGAATTCTGCCAGCAGAGAGTTTCCCCTTCTGCCCTTCACACAACAATCTATTTGCAACCGAAACTGGATTCTTGATTCCTAAAAAAGAAAAATTAGCAAAAAATGGGAACAAAACATTAAAATATTTTTCCTTATAGCACCATAGCGTTCAGTTTGGCAGTGGAACTCAGCTTCCTTTAATTTCCAAGTGTCTGTCAAGTCATTAAGAGACACCTTATGTTTCAATGTAGTAGCAAATTTTTCAGTTTTCCCTTCATGTCCTGTTAGTAGTAACAAAACCTTCTAGTCAACACCTCCCCCACTTTTTTTTAAAAGAAACAAACCATATTGAAATAGGAGGAGTGATCTCCCACCACAGAAATCTCACATAAAATCTGTTGTGTCTGAGGTCAAAGATGTTTATAAGCATTAATTTTTCTAGGTGGAATTTTCATTTGGATCTATCTGGCCAGAACAGAAATTACAGGATTCAGGCTGAGCTGTCTCATTCAGGCTGAATTCTCTCATTTCCTCCTTCCTCATGATTGGAAGGATACATTTTGTAACAAACAAGGCTTGAAACACTTAATTTTACTATTTATTTTAGATTTATATCTACATGAGGAAGCTATTACCACAGTTTAGAACTATTCTAGGATAAAGAACAAAGCTTGAAATCTCGTCAGAAAAGCTATTCAATAGTAACAGCTAAGGCTGTTCATGTACTTAGAATAAAACCTCAACAATCCCTGTTTGGGACTTTATATCTATATTTGTTTTAAACTGAAAGCTAAAACTAGACAAAAGAGAGAAACACATTAGTTCTCATATTAAATAAGTCCCATATGCAAGTAAATGCCTGAGCACAAAAACAAATAAAAAGCCTAATTTAAATGCTTGTAATATTTTTAACAACTGAATTTTATTATGAAATTATCGTTCCACAAATTCATCTGAGCAAACTCAGTCCCACTGTGAATACTATGTGGTATCACATAATTGTACTATGTCAAAGGATTATCAGTGAACTAATAAGACAACACGTTACACAAAGAAATTAACACAAACCAGCATTTCAGAAAGCAGGAACACCTCCTCCTTTTTTAAAGGGGCAGAACTTACTCAAACATGGCAGAACTTACAATGTGTCCCCCTTCAAAACAGTCACAAAAAATCCCCAAAACTCATCTCTGCACTTAAATCAGTAGTTAGCTTTATAATATATAGTTAACATACCACTGAGTGCTCCAACTGCTCCAAAATTCAAGGACTTTCCATCCATTATACTGGCATCACATTCTATCTCACCCAGAAGGTTTAGGTTAGATCCCAATCCTGCATTTGTAAAAGGAGAATCCTAAAAATAAGAACAAAACACTGTAAGGCCACATCCATAACAGACTAGATCAAAACCTCTAGATAAAACAACTGACCTGATGTCACTGATCTTGGTGCAGTGCACTTTCTTATTTTAGTAGTTTAATCTTCCACAACAAAAACAAGGGCAATTTGAACAGAGCATCTAAAATTACTAGAACAACCACCAGTCAACTCTATAGAGTGTGATATATCTCAATGTAATAATGCACTAATATAAAAACCAATCACCCAGCAGTTTAAGATGATCGTTTCTATACAAGTAAAAGCCTTACAATACCAGTGAAAATCTCTCCCTTCCCCAAAGTACATGCTTCATTTTGTCCTTAAACCAACAAGTAATATTTAAGTAACATCTTATAATCACTGCACAGACCAGTCTACCTTTGAAACTCCTGAGTATAACACTGCAGCAAACAGAACTGTCCTTTTTGTGAAGATTCTAAGCCTGTGATTGCAGCTCCCCATGCAGAAATGAGGAACTGGCATCACTAACAATTCACTTTGTAAAATTTCTATTTGACCATTAGCATAAGGACTGTGGTCTGGAAGCTTCTTGGCTAAAAACCAATACTTATTCCATACAAAGTATGGAACAACATTTTAACATGATAAACCTTTTCTGTTAACACCTTCTGTGGCTTTTAACAAACCCAAGGTTCTCAAAGAATAAGTTCTGCATGCTAGAACTAAACCCCATTTTCACCTTCCACTTCATCAGAGCATCCCCATGACTTAAAAACCGCAAAATTTCAAAGCAGCACAGTTCAGCAGCCACACTGCCAGCTCAATACAATCCCTCTTCTAGATGCAAGCACAAAAGGAATGCAGGACAAAGAGAGAGAACAGCTAAATCCAATTTCAGAGAGATGCTGCAGGCTTTCAGAGTTTCCTATGTTTAAATTACAACAGTGTAACAACCTGATGTGACAAAGAACAATGTTCGTCTGGACCACGTGTGAACAGGTACTGTAGAAGTACAACATCTCATTTCACTGATGAGTAATAAAAGCTGAATCAGGAAACAAATTACTGGAAATAGCTCATTTCATGTTAAGTGAACTGGTTGGGTTTTGTGCATACTAACTTGCAATTAATTCAAAGAAACAAAAGAGAGATGAGCACACAGAAATGAAAAATAAACCTGGTGTCAGTTAGCTTTTATTAACTTTCAAATGAGCAAGTACTGAGTAAACTCAAAATCTGTTCTGCAAGATGTTTACCCTAATTTACAGAGATATGTAAAGTATTCTCAGTGTTTGAGTCACCAAAATACCATCTTCCTGAAGAATCACGAATATGAGATCCCTGATTAATACATAATCATGAAACTGGCCTTCACCTTCTGCTTTTTCCTTCTGAAGCAGAATAAGATTTTATCCTATTTTATCCCACACAACACTTCTTCCAATTCACAGTGTATATTCATTTTGTTATTCATTTTGACAGCTACACGTCACAGCAAATGAGTGAATTTGAAAAGATTTTAGGATAATGAAACATTTACAGTTTAGAGCGCACAAATAACTTTCTGTAAAAGGGGGATGGACAGGGGAAAATATGTTTAAAAACAGATTATGGCCTTGAAAAGGCAGAAAACTCAGAGTAGCTGCTGGCTTAACTGGCTTCATTGCTCCCCAGGCTCTCCAAATATGAAGAAAACTAAGTCAGTGAAGTTTAGAAAAAAAGGGAGCACAGAAGTGGTGGAAGGAATTGAAAGCGAACGGTGAAAGGTACTTGGAAGACACAGTAAAACCAGGAATGCTTAGGATGAACAATGCTTGCTCCTAGTGCTGTCCAAGTTCCTCGCCCCTGGGTAATCAGAGCGCAAAGACCTGTGAGTCTGGAGTCAAATCTCTAATTTTCTGTTCCAAAAACATTCACTCAATGCATTATACTCAAAAGAAATAGCAAAGAGGAAAAATGCTGCGCTCCACAGATCTGCCGCTGCCACAACGCAGAGACAGCCACTATCTTAGGACTAGATGTCATGGCCAAACAAAGGGAGTAAGAAGGACCCAGCAGAGAAGTCCTGGTAACACTGTCCAGAATCCTTCTGCACCCAAGACACAAAAGGCGTCTACCATCTGGCAAAGGTAAGAATCAAAAGAGAGTAGGTAAAAAATACAGGATACAGAGTTCACTTTATTTCTAAGGATCTAGATATGCTACGTGCTTTGGCATAGCACCTTTGCTGGCACAACCTCAAGGATGCACCAAGAGATAACTTACTCAGAGGATCTAAAGATAATGGAAATGTCACTTATTCCCCTCTACTGAATATTTATCAGAATACTATAGAATATTTGATAAATAAGAACTCCACACCAAATTGCAGATATCTCTTTGGTGGGGTAACTCTCCTATTAGGACTCAGAAGGAATCTTACCAGTACAACCAGTCACAACACAAGTAACTTCTCCAGTAAAAAGAAATAAAGACCAAATCCCAAGCATCTGTTCAAAATTTCTATGGAGTTTCACTTAGCTTTAGAATTAGATTGAACTCAATTAAGAAAACAGTCACAGAATTCCTAAGGGGAAGATGGTTCAAATTCACACATCTGAAAGGCAATATCAAAAGAGCTTTAGAGAAACTGGGTGTGAACCCACGGAATTTCTGATATCTACCTGAGTGCCTCTGAGGTGAGATAAAAGCCTTTGAAACAAAGTAGGGGAAAACCTTTATTAAAAAATGGAAACAAGACATTCACACCTACTTCTATGAATAGGCAAAGACATGAAATACACCACACAAATACAACCTCTTTCTGAAAACATGAATCTCTGCGAAGTCTGACCAAATGATTTCAAGAGTCTGATATACAAATGGAGGAATATAATGAATGTATGAACATTAAGGTGTATTTTGAAATGAAAATTCAAAACTTCCAAGGAATGCAGAAACATTAAAACAAAGCATGAATGCCTTCAAAGAGGGAAGAAACAAACTGACCTAAGTTTGTTTCTTCATACCCTCAGACAGAAAAATGCAGCACTGCAAGGCCTGACTACCATAAAATGGAGAAGAACCCAACCAAAGCATGTGTCCAGGAAAAAGGAGGATAGGAAAAGAGAAAAGGTATCTTCAGGAATATACTTTTATTTAAAACCACAAGCAGTGATCAGCCTTTGTGTTTCTAAGGAAACCGAAAAAGACAAGTAAGCAAACCAAGCCTGAGCTTGGCACATTAACAGAAAGTCTTGCTACAAAAGAGTAAGTAGGAAGAGAAGAAAGACAAATGGCTATTCAAAGCATTTTAGCAAATGTGAGTCTTCAATTATGTGGAAAATACTAGACTTCCTGGCAATTACTCCACAAAGTATCTCTAACTTACCATGTAAAAGTGCAGCAAAGGAGGCAAGAGAAAGCTTTAAGATGTGAAATAAGAGTTTCGTTTCCCCAAGTTACCCATCTTGCAAAAACTCTCAACCCTCTGATGGTATCAATCATTTTTATTTTTAGAATCCTTTTTACTCCAAAATATATTTATAAATGTTCTCACAGCAAATACAAGCATCCTGAAGTTTCTAGCTGTGGTCAAAGCTGGAATGCTTGAACAAGTTACTCAACTCTCTAATACTTATATCCAGGCAAGTAGTTAAAATGATCAGTTTTCAATGAACATGAAAGAACATTCCATCCATCTCTGATACAGCCATGGCTTATTTGTCACTTCTAAAACAAATTCAAAGTCTACAGGCATTTCTTTTCAAATACTGTAATCTTAAAAGTTATTTTTCTGTGGGAATTTCATGACAGCAATTAATAGTCCACAAAGATGAGTCACATCCCTTTCAGTTATACCAGCAAAAATGTTTTTAGACAACACTTCTGTCACAAATTACTGTCGGTCACTCTGCAGCAAAACATCATAGTACTGCTTTTAACTAGAATTAACAACTTCCAGTTCATTATCCATTAAAAGTTCATCTATGGTGACTGACTTAATACAACAAGGCTGCTTCTGCTTGAAAGAGAAGTCCTTGGGACTAAGACTGTATACTCAAAAATCTTAATCACTAGAAAAATTAAAAAAAAAACCCAGAAAAAAACAATTCATCAAGAAAAAGGTTCTTTCACTGCAAAATTTTGCTGACAACCACAGAAACACAGATTGAATATAACAACAGGTACAAAACATTCTTTGCATTAATCCACAACAACAACAACATGCAAAATAAACTGAGCAATTTCAGTACCAAGGAGATTGGAACCCAAAATGTCATATCCGCTTCCCCATCAGTCATATTAACTCCCAATTTAAATGATGTTCATAAAGAATGTTCTGCTTCAGTCAGACAAAGAAACAAGTAATCCACACACACATTAATAAAGGATTACACTAAATTTAGAAACAATTTGAAATCTTCATTTCAAATTTCAGAAATTTATGTTCCTGTCTCTAGTACCTGATCATAAGACTTCCTTAAGCGCTCTATACTCAAAGAAAAGCCTGAAATTGCATAACTTTCTCACAGCCAGACAAATGCAAATCAGCATGTGGTTTTGCTGAAAACAGCACATTTTAAGTGAGTTGTATGGGGTCTCCTCCCCCACACAAAAAAATCCTGTTTAATAATTCTACTGTGTTTCAAGAAAAATCCAGGCATCATATGGTGGCTGATAGCAAGAGTGCAAAAATTAACAATACTGCAATAACGTCTTTGTGTAAGTAAAGAGAGTAAATAACGAGTCTTATGAAATACCTTGTCCAGATCATTTTATTACCAAAAGCTGATAGAGGTAACGTTTGTTTCTCTGCAGTGACAGAGCTCTCAAACCAGAAAACACACCTGCCTTAATGGCCTTATCAAATACAGCTGATGCTTATGAAGACCAGCACAGCTGTTTTAACAATATTCTGTGTCAGTCTTGTTCCTCTGCAAAAGAAATCCACCTTTTCCTCTAGTTAACTGCTAGCATTATTATCATATTCACAAAACACCATTTCACTTGAGAGTCACACAGTCCAACAAAGAAAGGCTGTTCTTTCTGCACTTAGAGCCTGAAAAAATAAAACACAGGCAGCATACCACAAGCAAACTGTCAGCTTGCTCATAAAAGATCAAGAGCAACTCTTGTGCTTCAACAAGTCTTTGAAGTGATGCCTTTTGGATGAGCTGAAATCCTGTGTAACAGGAGTTGTGTAATTGAGCGGAACTGAGGAAAAAAAATTCATCTTTTGTTAGATTTCCACAAAAAGATATTTGTGCCTTGTAAAGACTACAAACTTTTGGAATACAGCATTAAAAGTCTGAGAGAACTGTAAAAGTGATTAAATATTTCAGATAAACTCATAGCACTGTATCCTACAGAAACCAAAATACGAAGAAGTTACAGTCTGTATACTTCACAATGAAATCTGTTATCATTTAATACTATTTTTTGTTGTTCTATAGCTTCATTTGTGTTACAGGGAGACAAGAAAACAAACATAGTTTCACACAGATTTTTGTTATGTATTTGCCAACTTCAAATGCTAAAACACTTTACGTTTATGCGAAAGCATAAACAAAAGGGAGTAACAGCTCACTAGAGAGACCATCAACACAAACCTGTATTTTTACTCATAAAATCTCACACTTAATGAGCAACACTATTCTGATTGCTTTGTTGACTTGCCACGTGCAGTTTGTTTTCCATAGAGCAACAGAAAAACCACCAGTACTAAACCAGAAGATGCAGTTCCAGAAATGACAGATGTCTGGAGGTGGTGTTCAGAACGAGGTAAGAGTAGATACAAACCTTTCCATACTTTGAAAGCTGACAGTCTAACACTTGGGAGTTTCTCATACCAGATCCAAAAAACAGTCACTGCAAACCACAGCATTTCCTGTTTTGAGTATAAATTTGACTCTTCCTCAATGTAACTGCATAACTAACTACTTTAATCTAAAAGAAGCCCAAATCCCAAACCCAGTATTCCCTATTCCAGTAGCAGACAGAATGCCCAATTAAGAGATGATATAAATCACTTAATGAATAAATGAAAGCAAATAATTACATTAATGACTGCAGTACAACCTGAACAAAATAACATTTTATCTTAAATGCAGGAAAAAAGAAAAAAAAAAGGTTTTGTGCAACAGAACACATAAAAATACTACCTAAGACAACTGCAGGACCAGAAAGTGGAATGATGGCAGGCATCAGCACAATAGCAGCAAGACCAATAAGGAGAAGAAGATTTCTGATTGGAGTAACTGGAAAAAATTTTTCATTTCATCTTAAAGCCATAACTTGCTCTACAGAAGCTACTTCAGAGTATTTAAATCTACTAGAGTAAAAGGTAAGTCTCTGGGGGATAACAAAAACATGTAAAATATTTACCCCAGACACAGCTGCAAAGTGATCTATAACTGTTGTGTTAAGCTCCACAAAGTATGTTTTCCTCTGTAGCTCAGAAACATGATAAAAATCACAACCCAGAGCAGATTTTTATTTTTGTTTTCCACTGAGGAGGGAGCTGACACACCAACGAGTCTCATGGAGTGAGAGCAGCCTCGGTGAGCTTAGGGAAGTGCATCGTAAATAATTCCATTAGAGAGATACCGGCTGCTTTCTGCGAGCTGTACTCTAATGTGTAAGATAACACATGAAAGCGTATTTGAACGGCTCAGCAAGACCCACACGAGTGCTAAAAGCCAAGGCACTTGCCAAGGTAGCAGCGTGACTGAAGCCTTGGCTCCCAGGCAGCGTGTCTAACACATACTGAAGTATGCACTTACTGCCTGCCCCACGCTAACCCCATTGAGTACATTAATGAACACTTTCCCAACATGTGGGTAAGCAAATCCACTGCTAATCCTCTTGGAATACTACCAAAAATTCCAAATGCAGGAAATTATTTTTACAGTGCAACACTTACCTTGCCTTCCTTTTTTTTTACTAATAAAGTTGGAGACGAAGAAGCAATTACTACTTACAGGAGAAGAAGAATGCATGTTTCCATCATTACTGTCACGAGGGATTAGTGGATCTGGGACAATGACCAAACTGCCTCATTTACATCCCAGGAATGTTTAGCTTTACTCACTTCTACATTATTTCATGGGGACCTTCACTGAAGGCAGATGCCATAAAAACCTCATCACTCCAAAAAGACACTTTTCCAAAAACCTCACAAACAGCTGCTCATCAAGATGTTCTATCTTAATTAACAAGTACTGTTTTGAAATAAAAGCATTACTTGCCCTACTCCTCTGCACATATTTTGTCATAAAAATCAGAACCACTAGCATATTGCTTCCCCTCTCTAAGAAGCAGAGCCAGAACAATCTGTCTGTAGCTCAGTAAGTCAGAAATAAAGTTCCTTACAAAGTGTTCAGTAAGTCTTTAATCACTGCATTTATTCTTGAAGGGTAAACACTATCTGATAAGGCGCACCCAAGATGACAACCAAATTGCACCAACTAGAAAACTTTTACTCAGTTTGCCTTTTTATAAAGTCCTTAAACACATTTACACCAAAGTATAGTGGAAAAGCAAAAGATAAAATTAGTGTTACACAAAAACAAAAATCCACTGAGATTTCCCATTTAATACCCTCCTACAGGAAAGTCTGGCGAGATCTACCCAAGAGACATATTTACTACTAGTCAGAAATTCATACCTCTAATTCTATAAGTGCTGCAGTCACTGCATCTGTTGCAAGAGCACCAGCCTGTAGCTTCTCAATTGCCTGTAAAACAGAAGTTTTGGTTGATGACTCTGAAATTCTGTTATTCTCTGTGACTGAGCCCTACATTTTCCTAGTCCTGTATAAAATAAAATCTTCACCAAGCTAGTTTAAAATGTAAGAGGACATAAGAACAAGAAACACTGGAAAGAGTCAGTATGAACCATGCAAGGGCAGATCTGAAGGTAGGATTTTACTACTATGACATTGTGACGCTGCGTTTAGTAGCAGATTTCTGCACAGTCAAATTTTTATCAAAACTTCTTATCCTTCATGTCCTCAAACACCAAATGTTTCAGTCAACAAGTTTCAAATTTTCCCTCCAAGATTCAACAAAAATTTCAAGTACCACACATAGCAATTATCATAAAATTGAAGAGAATTTCACAACCTCATCTAAAAGCCAACACAAATCAGGCAAGATAATGTTACCTTCCAATTACATACACACACAACAATGAACTTCTAGAGCCTAATAGTATTTATCAGATCCATGCTGAACAAGACCTTACAGTCAGGCTCTGTCAGGGAACTCCAGAAATCAACTACAGCTGCAAGACAAACCTGAAACTGTTTGTTCTTCACAGAAGTTATTTATGTTGGCTACGCAGCTCAAGAGTAGCCACACAGAATCTCAAATTGGAATTGAAGTCAACAGTAGATCTCACATAATTAGCTGGAAAATTACTTTCACCAGGGCTAATAAAGCCAGTTTCAAGTTTGGATGATTTGTGAGGCCTCTCATTACAAAATTAGATTGGTATTAGGATTGAGCAACAAACTGTAACACAAAGTGATAATTATCAGAGACCAACTCAGACTCTTCTAAAAATCCTGCCAAGCTCCCAAGCTCCTTCTCCCTGGAGAAAGCAAAAGACATTAAAAATTTTAGAGAGAGGTCTTCCAGCTACTCATTCAACACTTAATAGACAGGACTTGCCAGTTCCAAAGCAAAGTTCTTGGAAGAGATAAAAACATATTAGTTTCAATGGAAATTAAAGTCTTGCCATTTCTCCCTTTCCAGCTTTGATTTTTTTTTTTGTTTTGTTTTTCTTGTTTCCACCTCTCTTCCTATTAAGAGGGTAAGAGCTATGAAAAAGAAAATAATTCTAGAAACCCTGGTGTTCACAGAGCAACTTGGATGCTAGAGTTTAAATAAACTCCAAAGAGTGGACATGGATGAAATCAAAACACAGACACCACATTTAGCTCCAGAAACCCCGGAGCAGTGCAGGAAGCTGTAGGAATACTCCTTGTAGGTACCACTGTGACCTTCTCTTGTTCTCGCACTGCTTGGTTCGCCAGCACTGATGAGAATGCTGCTGCATCTCACGGCCTCGCACCGTCCTGCCTCTGTATCACAGCAACTGTTTCTGCTCTGTTTTCCCTCACTTCCCTCTATAAACATATACAGCCCGAGCAGCTACATCCAGGTATGCCCATTCCTACTGAAGGGACAGTGCTACCAAAGGTGATTCTTGTGTCCTCGTGGAGCTGCTAACACGTACCTTCTGGCAGGCTCTTTTACACACATGCTTGTACTCTTTAGCTTTGGATTCGGAATGATAACCTGCACCTGCAATTGAAGCAAAAGGAAAATATATTACAGTACCTGGCAAACTACAGCCTGTAGTTCACACAGAGATTTAAAACACAGCGTTTCTTCTTCTGGATTACATTGGCATTTCCTTTTGTGTCAATGATTGACAACTTTATGCATTCCAACATACAATCATACACACTCAGTAAAAAACAGGATACAGAGCATATATCCAGAAGCATGCAGGCATATATGTCAGCATCAATCTCTTCCTATAAACACTTTCTAAGAGACTCCAGTTTCACTCATTCTTGGAGGATTTCCAGCATAGCTTTTTTCTTTACTGTTCATTACTGGGCAAAACTCTCAGTTTTAAGTCAAACTCTGATTTTCTTTTTACCGCAATTACCATTCTGCTCATTTTCTCACATTTATGCTACACTTTTAAAGCTTGTTACTCGTGATTTAGAACAAGGAGTTCCTTGAAATGAAGAACATAAAGATTTTTCACCTTTTTCTTATTTTCAGTCTTTATATCTATCCTGCTGTATTGAACCATTCTGCCCTATTTTGAAGCCACTGCCTCTACTTCCATACCTGAAAAATGTATCAATGCCGGCACTCAACTAAATGCAGCATCAGAAAAACAAGAGTGTCACACCTATATTTAGAATCTACTTCTGTTTTACCAGCAGGTTTTGCACTTAAAAATGTGCTTGTATTTATCTCAATTTCCCTTTGCTCACCTTTAGAAATATTAGTTTTGAGAAACTCTAATAAAATAAGCTTTAATACTACTACCAAAGTGACCAAGTAAAGGACACTATATTGAGCAATTCCACTTGCCCTCAAAAGAGAATACCACGGTCATCAAATATCAACCCAGAATAAATTATTTGAGGTTTGGGTTTGGTTTTTTTTTTAACCTTAATGATTTTATAAAGCAAGTAACATGCTGGCTTTTCAAATATTTTAGGCATCACCAGGCCACTTTCCTCTTATTTCACCTCATGTCCTCACACAGATGCTCAAAACAAATATACACCCAGATATAAGCATTGTTAACTTCATGATTCATAGTATTTAACAAAGAACCTATGAGAAAAGAATTTATGAGCAAGACATGCATAATTTTTGTATCAGATCTGAGTAGGGGAGCCCTTCATTACACGTGAAAAGAATAAACAGTAACTCACTTAAACATGAACAAGATCAAAAAAATAGACTTGGAAGAAACATCTCAAAAAGGTAAAAAGAGCTCTGCAACAAACAGCCCAAGGAGGTTTCGGAAGGTCTCAGCTGGACTGTCCTCATGGACAAGTTAGACAGAAACCATCACTAATGAAACAACTGTATTTGGTCCTTCCATAGATAAAGAAACAGACTGAAATATCTCCCCCATTTTGTAGGTTTGCCAAGCTTAGCAGACAACTGCAGAATATGACATTTCATAATCATTTAAATTTAGGGGTTTTCTTTGTCAAGGAGAAAAAAAATACCATCCAGAACACCCAAACAGCTATGTTTTGATTAAGAGTTTCCAGTGCAATTTCCAATCAAATTCCCCATTCCCAGACTTGCACACAGAATTAATGTCACTTTATTAGCACATTAGTAGTCCAAAGCCACTATAGAATTTTTGTTGATATCTAGTTTGATATCAAAATACGCATTACTTCCATTCCAGCCGTTCTGCTTCCACATCTTACCTGCATGGACAAGCACAAATCCCACTCGTTTCCCTCTTTGGGTTTGCTTTGTTTCGGGCTCTTTGACCATCACTTTTACAGCTGTACCCTGAGATGATTTGGAAGGTAACACTTCTACCGAACTTAACCCCTTCTCCATGATCATACATTAGGATCACCATCTTCTACTGGGAAGGAGCACACTTCCATTCAAAAATAAACTCTGGAGAGAAATCATCCTAAAAGCAGATCAGATGTATATGTTAGACAATGATTGCAAGAGATGAATTTCACACAAATAACCTCAGAATGAACTTTTGGGAGACAGGTTTGAACCAAGGGGAACACACCTCTCCAAAGGAGGGCTTCAAGTCCTGCCTCTGCCCTAGCCAACAGCATTAACAAGACTTAAAACAATCAAAGTTCATGTTGCAAGCTGAAAGCAGCCTTTTCACTACAAGATAACTTGAACCTAATGATCTTGCCAGACACTGGAAGGAATTGTCAATGAAAGTTTTGCTTTCCATGGTGTCCTGTTTTTCAACAATACAACTTATTTCTCCACCCATCACATCTAACTAGAACATGAGTAACCCTTTAAAATACCATACCTTTTCCTTTCTTTCGCAGGGAATAGCTGTTTAAGATCCTATAATGAACTCCTATTCTTCTACACTGTTTCATCCCATCTCCTTATAATTCCCCACTAATTTGCAGCAGTAAAAGAATAAAATAAATTAACTTTTTTTTAATGACAAAGTATTTCTAAAACAAAACCAAATAAGCCTAAAACAGTGAAATAATGTTTGACCGGGTAAGCAGAGCTACCATGATTACTAGTGAACCACAACATGCATAAGTCAAGTTCAAATAATTTAGTTACTCTATTGGTTTTGACGGTTACCCTTAAGATTTTTAAGGAATTTAACGTTTACATAAAGCTAATGGAAATATTGTCAATAATGTCTAGCACATGAAACAAAAAAGTAACAATGTAGGGTGATGCATGTATCATGAGTCACCAAACAAACTTTGTATTTACTGCTGCTCTTACCCACAGCTTACTATATATTAATCCTGACACAAAACCATTTGTCTAGTTCAGCAGGAGAAATAGAAACAGAGACACTCTACATGGTGAATTACTTAAGGAAGTGAAAAGAATGTAGTGTTAATGCAGAAACGGAGAAAACCTCTGTAATATATTAAGATCGGTCTGGATTGTAAGGGACCTTAAAATTCATCTAGTTCTTAATATATAACCTTTCTCAGACTCCACTCCTCTATATTCCAGTATAACGTCTGTCACTCCTACCATCTCGAAAAGGACTTTGTAACCCAAGAACACTGGAAAGTGAACAGAAGTGGAAAAATGAGATATTTCATGCATAAGACTTAAACCACTGACTTTGCAAACGCTATATGGCTTATTCCAGTAATTAAATACCACTCCATTTAAATGACTCAAACTATGCAAATTATGTTTAGCATATTCAGCACTGCCCCAGAACAAACCAGCTGGTTTGCCATAACTATTCTATTGATAAGAAGAATTAGCACATAGAATTTACCATAATTTCTTCTTAAATGCTAAACATACATAGTAATCTTCATACATTTATAAATTTACTTTTCAAAATTAAGCATGAACCTAATGTTATAATTATATATGTCTTGATACAAAATGAAAGGCCACTACAATACACAGGCTCTACAGAGAGAAAGAGTATTTATAGATTACATCCCATTTTAATGGTCACTTGTATAAACATCAGTGCTAAAATGAAAGTATTAATCACTGCATTTACTTCCTATTTACTAATAAGAGTAAAGAAGGTTCCAGCAACCATTGGTCCTCTTTGCTGTATCTTGTAACACCCCACAGGAAGTCACTCCTGCAACAAGGGCACAGCACAGACTTCAGTAAAGTGACAGAGGAGCAAGTAAGGAATTTAAACTCTCACAGGAATGTAAGAAATAGCGTGGTGGTAGGGAAACCAATAATGACGATTAAACGGCTTTTGAAAATTCAGGTGGAGACGTCACGTAAAGACTTACTGACAGTGTAACTGAAGGCTGAAAATCCTAATTAGGCCTTTGCATACAGCTGGGTCTAAGGATGTGTTTATTTCTAACAGAGAACATACAGGTAACCTATCTCGTCTCGTTTGCTTCATTTGTAATACTTCCTCCCCACCAACTCAATTTTCTCAAGCCCCTCCCATCTCAAACTCTTCTTCAAGTCCTTTTACATTTCATTCACAAACCTGCTGCCTCCACTTGTTAAGCTCTCATTGGACTCAACTATTCCCTTTCAAGTCTCTTCTAGGATTTATCAGTTCTCCTTCCTGGCTATCATACTTCCACCACTCCTGACTTCATTCCTCCTTGCTACACATTCCCTGCTCTCCATCTGTACAGCGACAGAAACGGTGGAAGAACACACACCAGCGTGACTGCTGGAGAACAGGTACCACAATGATTTTACCAAAGCATCCAAAGCCCTGACTGCACTGCAAAAGTAACTTTGAATCCTAAGCAGGCGCTCAGAGAAATACAAACACACGCGAGGGTCACGCCGAGGCAGCCCCCTCCCGCCCGGGGTGACGCCGCAGAGCGGCGCAGGGAGCGGCGGCGGAGCGAGCGGAGCGCAGGGGCCGACACCGCCCGCCTCCATCCCGGTCCCGGCGGCACGGTGCTCCCGCCGCCCGGCCCGTGACGTCACCCGGGGCAGCCCCCGCCGGCGGACGCGCGGACCACCCGAGCCCGCGCGCGGCTGCCTCGCGGCGCGGCCCGTT
>VXBT01002850.1:500106-542528 GCA_013400235.1 Oriolus oriolus
TGGTTGGCGTTCCGCGGGGCCAATGGCGCGCGGGGCGGGAATGGCGGGGCTCGGCTCGGGGCAGCGCTTCCCCGTGCGGGCCGGCACTGCCGCGCCATCAGCGCTGGGCGCTGGTACGGCCTCCTGACAAAGCAGCGCAGATGCGACCTGTGTCTCACGGGGGTGGACAGCGGCCTCCGGTGTTGTCACCGTGCGCTCCAGGGCAATATACATATATCTCATATCAATATACATATATATCATATCGGTATATAATCAACATACACATCATACAATATGTAATGTACCTATATATCTATGCAATATACATATATATCATCCAATATGCAACACATCTATATATCAACATGCAATGCAGATATAATCGAAATATATCATCCAATATGCAATATACATATATTAACATGCAACATACATACGTATAATATCACCATACGTATATGTAGCACAGTATGCACTATATAATACAATCCACAGCATACACATACATCGATATGCAGGATACATATATATATGTGACTTCTGATAGCTAATCAAAACTAAACTTACTGATAAAAATATGTATATTTCATAATAGACTTGGTGGGAAATTCTTGCAACAATCAGATATTCTACATCTTTCTGCTTCAATGAGCATTTGACTTCTCTGAAGCTGCTTTCTCAGGATCAAGGGCAGCTGTATATGAATCCCATTTCCCTGATACCTTCTCTGATGGTCACTATCATCAGTCCTGGGAACCAGCTGTGTATGTGTGAGACATTTCATTATCCCAGTCCACACTGTCCACTGTTCCCAAAGTGCCTCCACACTTCTAGCCCCGGCTCCTCTTCTTTGTAGATCCATTAAATGAGTCCAGATGTCCCTAAGGATTAACTTACATTGTAAATTTATTTTAGCTGACCCGTCAAATTCTCATTTGCAAAGCTCAGCCTTTTAAAGTTGAAACTCTCAAGCTTTTATTAGATCAAGACAAGGTTGTTCTGTTTGCAGAATTCACTTGATCTCTTGCTCAAGCTCCAGCATGAGAAGTGAAAGGGTATCTTTTATGTAAAAGATTATCCTCATCCCTGTAGATGACACAGATTTTAACTTCTCACTTTTGTTTTCCTAGAAGTAAGCCCAGCACGTAGCTGTTACACTGGTTCCTGCAACAGTGGAGAGTACCATTCATTCTCTGCAAAGAAGCTGTCAGAAAATCACCTGCTTCAGCCAAACTACAATTTTTGCAAACTGAATTTCTACAGCACCTCTCTGACAACAAATTCATTCACTATTAATAAAAGCTGTCTTTCTAAATAAACAATTTTAATAATAATAAAAAAGCTGGATTAGAAATCTTGCAATAGATCTCTCCATTTGCCTAGCAGGTGTTGTTTTCTCAATCAGAGAAAAGTGCTGCCTCCTCGTCCAAGTCCTTCCACACTCTCTTGTTCCTTCCTCTCCGGAGCGTGTCCCCCCGCAGGCAGCGCTGGCGCAGGTGCCTCAGGTAGCTCTCGATGGAGGCGGAGTTTTCCTTGTGCCGGCCGATCACCTCGTCATTGAGGGGGGAGCAGTCCGGCAGGCAGCAGGTCCTTGGCCAAGCTGAGCGTGTCCAGGCCTTCTCCTGGGAGACACGGGGAGGGAGCGCGGTGAAAGTGGCTCAGGGGGCTGAGCCCCCTTGGGCTCTCCTGGGGAAGCTGGGGCCAGGCCGGGCTGCCCCAGGCCGCAGGTTGTGTGGAGAAGGTCTCGGGCAGGTTTTGTCTTTGTTCTTGTGGCTCAGCCTGTCCTTGTTCCCTCCTGGGAGGAAGGGGCTGAGCCCCACCTCTGCCTCTGGGCTCGGGCGCAGGGCTGGCAAACCCTTGGTGCCTGCCCAGGCTTTCCTCTCCACAGGGGCTGGCGGTCCTCACCCTACACGTTGTAGCTCCCGGCCCCCCGGCACCGTCCCACCTGCCTGGTCCCCATCCCTCACCTCCCTGCGCCGCCTCTGGGCTTTTCTCCAGAGGCTGCATCCAAGGCACAGCACGGCGAGCAGCAGGGACAGGGCCAAGAAGGCGCAGCAGTGCACCTGCACGGACCGCAGGCTGGCACCGCCCGTGCCGGTGTCCCGCTGCTGCGCGTCCCGGGCTGGCACAGGCAGCCGGGCCGTGTTCCTGGTGGGATAGCTGTGAGCTCTGGGGGTGCTGGGGAGCAGCGAGGCCACGCAGAGCCCCAGGAGCAGGGAGAGCCCCGGGCGGAGCATGGCGGAGGTGCCTGAGGAGCTGCGATCTCTGGCCCTCACCCCGAGCTGAGCCGAGCAGAGCCCACGGGGTCTGTGCAAGGTGGTGGCATCGGCTGTGATGTCACAAGGCTGTTGCCTGGCAGCCAGAGGCTGGGAATGTCAAGGCCAGGTGAGGCCAGAGGGTCTGAGCGTGTGGCTGTCTCAGCCCGCTGCTCTGTCTTGCTCTGCCATTGCATTTGAAAATGAAAATAGAGATGTCACTTAAACACTAACTAGGAGCATAACTCCGGACTGAGAATCCTTATTAGGCCTGTGCATATATTTGGGTCTCAGGATATATTTCTTTTTTACACATGGTTGACTTATCTCAATACTTCCATAACACTTCCTCCACATCAAGTCAATTTGGTCAAACCACTTCCATCTCAAAATATTCATGTCCATTTACGTTTCATTTAAGAAACTGCTGGTTCCACTTTGTAAGATCACATTGGACCCATCCTTTCACTTTCAAGTTTCTCCTAGTATTTATCAGTTCTCCTTCCCAGCTGTTATACCTTCATCAGTCCTGATCTTGACTCTCCTCGTACACAGTTCCCTGTTCTACATCCGTATACCTGCAGAAACAGTGGAGTAATGCACAGTAGTGTGACTCCTGAAGAACACGAACAAAAGTTATTTAAGGACTTTGGGGTGCTGGTGGATGAGAGGCTGGACGTGATGTGGCAATGTGCTCTGGCAGCCCAGAAACCAACCCTGTTCTGGGCTGCATCCAAAGCAGGGTGGGCAGCAGGTGAGGGAGAGGATTCTGCCTCTCTGCCCCATTCAATATGACCCCACCTAAAGTGATGTCCAGATCTGGGGTGCCCAGCACAGGAAGGACATGGAGCTGTTGCAGTGAGGCCAGAGGAAGCCACCAAGATGATCAGAGTGATGTGGCAGCTCTCCTTGAGGAAAGGCTGAGAGAACTGGGGTTGTTCAGCCTGGAAAAGAGAAGGCTCAGGGGTGACCTAACTGTGGCCTCCCAGTACCTGAAGGGACCCTACAAGAAGGATGGAGAGGGACTATTTACTAGAGCATGGAGTAACAGGACAAAGGGGAATAGTCTCAAACAGCGTGTAGGTTCAGATTAGATATTAGCAGGAAGTTTCTAGCTGTGACGGTAGTGAGACACTAGCACAGGTTGCCCAGAGAAGCTGTGGATGCCCCATCCCTGGAAGCATGCAAGGCCAGGTTGAATAGAGCTCTGAGCAAGCTGGTCTCGTGGAAGGTGCCCAAAGCCCTGACTGCACTGCAGAAGTAATTCTGAATCCTAAGCAGGCGCTGGGAGAAAGACAAACACACGCGACGATCAAGCCGAGGCAGCAGGGGCCGCTCAGCCGCTCGCAGCCCCCTCCCGCCCGGGGGACGCCGCAGAGCCCGAAGCCCCTCAGGGAGCGGCCGCGGAGCGAGCAGAGCTCAGGGCGGGCGGGGCCGACGCTCCGATGCCTGTGCATCGGCGGCACCAGCGCGGCGCAGTTCGCGTTCAGCCGGGCCCAGGTTTTACAGCGAGGCGGGCTCGGGGCCGACCGAGGGGCCCCGGGGCGCCGCCTCCTCCCGCCGCCCGGCTCGTGACGTCACCCCGCGCTGCCCGTGACGTCACGCAGAGAGCCTGCGCGCGGCCGCCTCGTGGCGCTGCCCTCAGGGCTCTCAGCTGCCCGTGCGCAGCGGCCTTCGTTCCCGGCCGACAGCCGGCGGGAGCCCGCCCGCCAAACTTGAGTTTTTAAAGGCAATTTTGACAAATCATGTTTCTGTAGCTCTTACTACAGGACTTCCTGTAACACCAATTTCATTCACTAGCCGAAATACATTTCGTAGCAAATAATAACTAGTAACATTGCTTACACTTCTTGCCATCATCAAGAGAAGCGCCGTTTGCTTTCATGCTTGAGATGAACACAGGTTATGTTGTGTGTTAGACGTTAACAGGAACTTGCACTGAAGTGCTGAGAACCAAAAAAAAATCATAGAACCAGAATGGTTTGGGTTGGACGGGGCGTTAAAGAACATCTAGTCCAAACCCCCCTGCTGTGGATAGGGACATCTGGAAACTAACTTTTTCACCCCCAGATTGTATTCCTTCTCCACCACATCTTAATTGTCCTACAAAGTAACTCCCCCAGGAATTCAGGAGGCTCCTTCCTGGCCTGCCTAATAGTTACAGAAACCCTTTCTATGGCTTTTTTCCCAATAAAAATGTGCTTCCACTTTTGTATTATTGACTTCTTTTTTCAAAGAGCAGCCCTACATTTTTTTAACAATGCAAAATATGTCAGGAACAAATGCAAGTCTTTTTCAACACAAGTTTTTGGCACACAAAACTATGTGGCTTTTGGAGAGCAGCTTTTGTCTTCCACGTTACCCAGGTGCTTCCTATTCTGTTGGACAAAACTACAAGGAAATAACATGCAGTCCACAAACCTTCAGAAAATCGTTGGCCGTCTTTCACAGATTTTAACCTGAGGTCCAAATCCCAGTTGCGAGTTGCTTTGTTGCCATATATTTTTATTTTTTTTTTTAAAGCCCTTATTATTCTTGACAGTGCTGAAGTGAACCAAGGAGATCACTCAAAGTACTTTTTTTGCTTCTCAGATGGCAATAGGTACATTTGAGCTAGGACAGACTGATCTGAGGGAAAAGGAGGGTGTTGTGGAAATGTTGCAATGCACTTGCCTTCTGGCTGCAGCCCTTCTTCAATGCACAGCATTGGCCACCACCAAGGCAGCTTTGATTTGACCTTGTGCATTCACCTCTCTGTCCTGTGTAAGGTCCTATGCACCTTCTGCCTCCCTTTTTCCCTTTCTGTGTCCAGCTGTTCCGTGTGTGGCTAAGAAAGAGGCAGCACAACATGTGTCTGACTCTCCGCTACACATATTTTGATTTGACCTGACTGTCAAATCGCCTTGAAGTTGGCAATAGGTTCAAATTCCAGAGGTAGGGCTGTCACAGTGATAGATAGACAGGGAGCCCTTGTTCTTTAGCGGGGAAGCTGAAGCCTTGTCAGTGTTTGGTCCTATACCATTTTCCAGAACTGGATTTCAAATCCAAATGTCTGTTTTCACTTGTTTTTTGATGCCTTTACTTAACTTGTCCTCTGCTGCCAGTGACAGTTTTCAAACTGGCCCAGTATTTCTTGGGTTTTTTTCCTATTTTCTGGTCCTTACTCTTCTGTAGATTTGTGTTGCTACTCCAATAAAAAGGTGATCTCATTCTGTAAATCATTCCTCAGCATCCAGGTGTGAAGTGAAAGGTTTTCTTTATTCCTTTTACGAAGATTCCAGCTGTTTTTTAAAGCCTGTGGGTTTTGTTCTATTTCTTGTTAGTTATTTTAGATTTCTTCTTGCACTGTGTGTTTTGAAGCACACTCTACTGGTTTTACTTCCTAATATGATGAAGAGCTTATCTGCTCCTTTAATTTACTCTGGGCAAAAGTGGCTATTGAAGTCCTTAGACTTCAGTGAGGTTTTACAAAAGATGTTCCAGGCAAGAAATTCCTGAACCTTTGGTTTGGGAGGTTTCAGTGCTTTCGGACACCTGTTAAGGACAGAGATGCTGGGAAAGGGCAGCGGAAGAGGAGAAGGCTCACATCCCTTTTCTGTCCCTTTTAACCCAGGTGAGAGGGTGAGAGGACACCCTTAAACAATCAATTCAAGACAACACTAATGCTTTAATGAAGGATTTGTCTGGGAAGTGGCCATGAGGAAAAGAGAGAGAAAAAAAAAAAGGCAAGCACATAGAAATACAGCCCTGTATCAATCGTACCAGCTTCAGTTAGGAACTTTGCAACTCACTTCTACAGTCAACAGGAAAAGCAGCTGAGTGCACCAATAAATACAAACAGGAACTGTTACCTGGATGATTGCACGCAAGAGGAGAATAGCAGCTGAAGGCTGAAGTCAGTCCACTCAAACACCACATCATCAATTCCCCTGAAAGACTGGCTGATCTTTGCAGGTAGCATAAATAAGCCTGCAGTCTTCTCTAGGCACGCTTGTTGCTTCCTCTCCATATGAAGAGGCCCCTTCCTTGACTTCCAGCCAGTAAAATAATGTTTTTTCCAGATAATGAGCTACTTCAGATGAAGAAAATACTCCCGCATCCTGGACCTGTCTATTTAGCATTCCACATACTCCCAGCTGCTCAACACCCACACACGATTATTTCCAACGCTCATTCCATTGCAGCTCAGAAAGCTCTAACTCGGTGTGATCACGATCTGTCAGCCAGCTTTTCAGGGGGGCCAAATCATAAGACACGGGACTTTTGAGAAATGCAACTTCAAAAATGCAGTCATCACTTGTTGCCAAAATAACCACAAGTAGTAAATCCCTGCAAGGTTTTGTCTTTATTCCTTGAACAGTGAGGTAAATGCGTACTGGGTACATACTGGCCACTGCAGTAGGTAGGACAGTCATCTCCCAGTGACAGCTACAGGAAATCAGGAAGCCAAGACTTGCAGAAAAGTGGTTTTCAGAATCAGAAAACATTTTTCTTCATGCCCATAAAGTATGGTGAAGGTTTAAATATGACAATTTAAAAATATATATTTTGGCAAAACCGGTCAAGTTGGCAACTAAGTAACTCCTGAACCAGGCTTTCTCCACAGGTTTGATCATCTCATTATTGTTATGGATTTGGACTTTAGTGGTTGCTCTCTGCAGCTCTCCATGGCTAATGATTTAGTCCAAACCCAAGCTGGTTTATTGCACTCAGAGTATGATACAGTTTCAGTAGGGCAGTCTTCACAACATCCTACTCTTCAAATTCTGTGATACTGATCCCATTGCAACAGAGAGACTTCAGGATTCCTAAGTTCACTATAATTTAAGAATAATTAGCAGAATCATTCTCTTACTGGGGAAGCTCTGATCTTCAAGATACAAAATGAGGAAAAAAATATCCATTCTCATCCCTCAGACAAGCTCATGAGCTCTATCAGCAAATTCACATTTTGGTGAAGTTGAGATCGGTACAAAAATCAGTGCAGGTTTACCTTAGGACAGAATTTGCATTTTGAAACTACATCTTAATACAACACTAAATTCATTACTGTTACCCTTTTTCTGTATTTTGTACCTTCTGTCTTTCAAAAAATGTAACTCACAGAAAAACAAGGCAGTTATTCTGTGACAAAATCATCTTTGCTTACCAAGGCAACTTGCTTTGCTATCAAAGGTAAATTTTTGGCCTCTTAAGAAAAGCAGATAACTGAAGTGATAGATTTATATTCCTTTTAAGTGTGGCCCACAGGTGGCTACACCTGTTTTGATTTTACTACACGAGTGTTGGACGTAGCTGTATGGCCACCACCCTGTGAAGCATTTCTACTCTTCCGCAAAGGGCATACAGAGCACAGAATTGTTCCCTACTCACACTTGGGATGTTCACTGAAGTGCCCAGTCTTCTCTTCTGGACTGAGGTGATGATCCATCTGTGAGACAGATGAGCTTCTGTGGAGAATAAAGGTTGTGGCTTTTACTTGATTAAAATAAATGAAAATTAATACCCTGCTAACAAAACAGTTATTTTGCAAAGTTGAGCACTTGGACACCAAAATACAGAATAATGAAGACTGCTTCCCTTAACATGGTATTTTCATGTCAGATTAGAGCTTAAAGACAAGGATCTGTTTAGGTAGCTGCAACAAACACCAGAGCTGATTTCACATGCACTGTGCTTGATTTTCACTCTGACATGGTTTTGCTTCCTAGGTACTTGTATTTATTTTCCTGATAGGGAGCTCTAAAATTCACCATACAAGAAATATGTGAAAAAAAAGTCTAATTTCTGCTTGGTTCAGGAATTACAGACCTTCTTTCCCCCCTCCAACTGCAAGGACACGCCTAAACTCTTGGCCAGCGCTAGAGGCATTGCTCATCACTGCACATCTTCTCAGGCTCTCTCCCTGCTGATGCTGCTCAGTCATTACTTCTGCTAAGGAGAAGGACCAACCTGTCCCTAAGTCCTCCAAAGCCCAAGGCATCCATTCTTGGGCCAGCTCATGGATCTCCTCCCTCTTTGAGCGCCCAGGCATTAACCTAAGGGGAAAAGCAGACAGGGCAATGAGGAAGGGAAGCAGCTTCTGCTTGGAGGTTTTGCATTCCACGAAACTGATTTCAACCTTAATCAGCTGTGGCAATCACAGCCACCCTAAACCAGTCTCTTTGCTATTCACAGTCCTTTTGGTAGCCACTTCTGTTAACCTGCATTTTTCACAGACAACCTGCCAGCCCCTTTGAGCAGCAGTTCAGCTGCACACGTTGCTGACTGCACTGGGCAGTTTTCCTGTTCACACTTACGATGCCCATCTTTGATCCCACTGTCAATAGTCACTACACACCCCATCTGCCTCAGTTGTCCTTTCCCTCCTTCCTTGTCCCAGAAATACAAAAGGAGAAAGGTCTAAATGCACAGGGCAGGATTTCAATGCAACACCAAGGGATTTGTGCAGTGCCAGGGAGCTCATGGGACACAGTCCAGGAGCATTTGCCCATGAAAATGCGGCAACCAGCCGTTGGATAGGGTGTCTGTGAGGATGAGAGAGGAGCAAGGTTTGCCAGTGGGCTCACTGGAGGCTACAAGCAATGTTGTTTAAAACTCAGCAGTGTTGCATGGCTGAAATACAGAGCTGGAACAGTCTTGAGTAGGGATTACTCATATGTTAGTGATGAGAGGGACAGAAAGTGGTAATGACCTTAGGTGACATGCATCTAGACTCGATCCAGAACCCAGACAAAAATACTCCCATTTATAATGCTGTATGTTAAGGACAGAAAACTTCAGAATACAGCTTTCTGCCACTTTGTCTTGCTTCTTACAGGAATGCAGTAACATAGTCCTCTACATGAAAAGGTCAATTTTTACATTAAGAAAGTCACAGTTCTTTGCAGTGTTCTAGGAATTAATGAAAATTACTGTGCCATCAGAAGTACCAGTGTTGTTTTTATCACAGCTACAAAACCTGACTAAGGCATTTAACATGATTTAAGACAAATGCAAAGCAAACTAATTCCTCCAGTACTTTTAAATATAGATCATACATAACACAGGTTTCTAAGACCTTATTTAGGAAACCCACAGTATTTTGGTTATTTGCTTTGTTTGCTAAAAAAGTATGCGATGGCACAACTTACTGTTATTTTTGGATACTATCAAAATATGAAAAGAACAAAAAGCCAACTAGCTATTAATTGGAAATAATACATTTAATTTTTAGACGGAAGGAATGATTGAAAACATACATGGCTCTTCATCTCTTGTTGTCTGATCTTCCTTAGTTTTTAAATAAATCAAACCCTCTTGTGATTTCCACTTGTAATATTAGAGCTTTAAAGGCCTGGCTTACATTCAACATGAGCTCTGCTGGTTGCCAACTTGCAGACAAATTACTTTATAACAGACCTCTGTAAGTTGCTAGAAAAATTATTTGTCTCACTTTTAACAGTCCTGGTTTTTAATGTGTTATTTTATTTCATTGCCTTCACATTTACTGGTTACATGACATCTAGTTAAAGTCAAAAGTAAAATCACATTTTAAAGTTCAGAGGTTGGAAATTCTAGATCCAGTTTTCATGTTTAAAAGAATGAGATGGTCAAAACCATCATTTGTTTTGTTTACACCAAGGAATATGGATCGCGGGGAATTCTAGATTCTTACCAGACTTTCAAGCTATGCTTCTGCTGGAGACACAGAAAGCATGTCAGATTTTGCTCACATTGATCTGGAATCATGGAGATTAGATGATACTAATTAGCAATTAAAACTTTTTTTTTAAGGGGAAAAAGAAAAAGAGGTGTTAGAGCTAGTAATTTTATGAACAAACAAAAAAATTCCCATCTAAGATGCACACTAGGACAGATCCTGGAGTTCTCCAGTTCTTCCCAACTAAGATGCCCCCTCAGCACTCAGTAACTCAAGAACAAAACCAACAACAAAACATCTGATTATATTAAATGATCATACATTAAGCATTTACAGGATACCCAATACACATTACCATACAACAAAATAATTATTACAACCAATAATTACAATCACTGTGAAGTCTGCCTTCATCTTTCCATGCGTTTTGTGACATCCAAGTAGAGGCCAGGCTTCCTAACAGGAGAAAGTAGCCAGCATAAATACATGTGAAGACACAACGTAATTTCTGCCATCTAATTTCAATAAGAAGTCCTCACAATTTGTGACTTTTTAATTTTATAACCAGATTTTTCAAATGACTCCTCCAGTAAAGTTAGTGTCAAGGACAGAGGCATTGCAAGAGTATGGAAGTTCTGTTGGAGGGTTTTGTACCCATCACTCAGCATATCTGGGCATTCAGGAGGAGCAGAGATCCACCGATTCCACGTCGATTTCCAGTGACATTATAAAAGTGCCAAGCTGAAAAGAAAAGCACCGATAACACAGAAGTGTTTGGTAGAACTCAGCAGGGTTACAGGATTCAAGAGACAGTGATGTTTGCTGTTGCCTTTCATTTCCTGACAAATTTGTTTTCCATACAAATGACTAAACAAAGTTATGGGAGACTCTCTATGGACCCAGTATTGAAACAAAGTAACTCTGAAAACGTTCAAATGTTTATGAAGAGTAATTACATTTTAAACATTCGAGGGCATTCCTGTAAAATCCATCTCCATCTGTATTTGCATATTATGTTCCTTAATACCTTTGGCCACTCTACAGCCTCCCATGTGCTAATCCAGCTCTCTTATCTCCTTTACATACTGAGATAAATTCACTTGATATAAACACCAGCTTTGATTATCTACAGTTTTAACCTCTGTTTTCATAGAAGTCTTTGTTTAAATTAGTAGAACATCTTAGAAATTAAAAATTACGTTTTTAAAGTGGAAAATTACCTTTCAGCTCCTTGTTTCTAGAGTTTTCAGTCTTTCTTGTAATGCAGTGTTGTACTTCCATTAGAGCTGATACAGCAAACCTTTAAAAAACATCTCAACACCCCAACCCACACCAAACCTTAAGACAAATCAATGGCCACACTCCAGGGAAGAGTGATCATTTTCTACTTACTGTGTTCTCCCTGCACCTTGGATACCTTCATCACCAACACTAACATGGCCAAACAACATGGTTTCTAAAATTGTATCATCCAGAGCTGCCTTTGATTTTTTCCTCCTCTTTTTTTTAACACTTGCAATACTGGAAGACTTTGTATAAGTATCATATTCATGGAAATGTAATAACAATAGCAAAAAGTTTAATTTTGATGCAGTTTCATTTAGGCATGAAAGAAAAAAACACAGCTAGTACCCAAAATTATTTTGGGCCAATTTAAACTGTTTATTTCCAAAATACGTTAACAAAACACTTCTAAATGGTAGTATTTCCATTAATTAGTTCTATTACCTTCATGTATTTAAAGGAGAAATTAATAAATCATTTATGCAATCTTTTAAAAATCTACAAAATACTTTTATACAAAATTTCTTCAGTTTGTAGTTATATCATTACCTTCTTTATCAAGACAGGTATGTTTTACAGACTTTAAGGAATTAAAAACTTTAAGACCACTTACTCTCAGCAATAAACCTCTGCAGAACTGTTTTTATTATTTATAAATAAACCCATAATTATGATTTTTGTAGCCATCTTCAGCACTTCTATTATTTTTAAGAGATGACATGATACAAAACAATGCACCCCAAAACCATCATTTCCTTACATAGGTGCAAAAATAGTATTTGTTGCGGCAGAAGAAAAGAGTGATTATTACTCTAAACACTTCAAAATTCACCAACATAGTTAAACGACTTTTCAGGACATTTTAGGCAGTAACTTTAATAGATGTCTCCAGTTAGAAGGGTTGAGACTAAAGTAAAGTCCGAGTAAAAACAAAGTTCAGTTATTTGAATTTCTGCTTTTTCCTTGCCTGAAACTCTTCTGTTTTATTTTTGACAGACTTTATTAGCATTGATAGAGCAGGATCTATGGCTTTCTTAGCAACTTCTCCTTTCTTTGCCATCTTGTTCTCCAGGCCCTTGTTTGCCTCCTTAAGGTCTTGCTCCTTTTCTTCTCGTCGGCGAGCTTTCTCTTCCAGGATCTTTTCTACTGCTTTTGTTTTCTTGAAATTTGGATCTGAAGGATCCAAATTAAACAGGGGAGAAGTAAACATGGCTTGGAATCTTGTATCAGCAACATTTACCTGAAGGGAGAAAAGAAACATTTATTTTAGGTAAACTTTTCCCGTGATGGCAAAGCTTTCAAGCCCAATAAAATGCTTCACACAGCTCATGAGATTCCTGGAACTGCTCCAGTCACAAAATCAAGGAGTACACAATTACCTGGAAGTCATCTTCTAGTAATTCTTTCTTTTTCATGAGACGTTTCTTTTTCTTCTTGCTCAAATTCTGTTGTTCTACAATCTTTTTATAATTAAAATGTTTTCTGGTGTCATCCTCATCATCCATCATCAGTAGGGCCATTTCAGCCTGTTCCGAAATAAGAAAGTCCATGTATGCAATGAAAGTTTTCTATGGAAAAATTTAGCATCTCATTAATAAAGCCTGTATGAGTCTACATTTACATAAGTGAGTTGAAATAGGGTCATCAGGGCAGTATTATTTCATCCATAACAACATTCTTTTAACATTTCGAGGTGTAGTATTAATAGAAGTTGATTTCCTTCTTATTAGATATAAAATAAATGCAAATACCCACATTCAATTTTCAAACATAGTAATAATCTCGTCTGAAAATTGCATACCACAGTTTAGAAACAACTAATGGATACAATTTAATACAGATATTCATATAGCAAAATGAAAACTAACATATCTGGATTTAAGTAATTTCTTTAGTTTACTTGTTCTGAGAAAGAATGAAAAGAAAACACAAAATTGCAAACAACTCAGTCTTCAAGAACAAAAATAACCAGGACAAGGTTTGAACTCACAAATGTTTCATACAATACTGATGTTTAAAAAATAAAAACTTGGCACTGCCCAACACACAAAATTATTCTTGGTAGTTTTTGTTCCAAAAGCTCTCACTATTGAAATGGTATCGTTTTATTCTACTGGCATTCTATGAAATTCTGCAGTTCCACTCACAAACACATACCAAATACCTGCAGAATTCATGCAATGCAACATTTTACATCACTTTACCTTCTGTTTTTCAACTTCATCTTCATCTTCTGAGGCACTTTCTACTGATTCTGGCTTCTTCTTCAAACCTAAGTGCAAATACAGGGCATGAACACATTTATCCAAGCTTATGCATGAGGGCATAATTTACCTATAGCTAGAACTTCTAAGTACATCTCATTTTCTTGCAGTCAGTATTTAAATGTCAGATGTGGAAAAAGGCTGCAAAGTTAAGAAAAACCAAGAAGACTTAATGCAGTAAAAACCCACTGAATAGTTGTTCAGTTTAAGGAGGCAGCAACATTCAAATGGCATAAACAAGTCAAAACCATGGTTTTACTGTATTTTTCATAGAGCAGTAGAGAGAAGTATCACAAGAGTGCAGGCAAACCCATGACATCACACCACGCCCAGGGTGTTTTATAGCAGAAATTAAAATATGATTGACTCTGCTCAGACTGAATGTTGTTCTGAGGAAGCTCCCCTACTCCCTTAACATTTAGAGAGACAGTGCTGATTAGACAGACGTGAACAGTAACTGCCTAAGACATTAGTCAAACATAACTTCTAATGAAAACAGCCCTGTTTATAAATCCTACAAAATCAAATTATTCTCTTTGGAATGCCTGTAGATCTTGATCAAGAAGAAGAAGGAAAAGCAGAAGGTTTCCTGACCTGAACCACACACTCTGACCTTTGAGCTTGGAATGACATTCCCAGGCAATTTACTGCAGTCCACTGGGGGTACCCTTAAGGAAGATATTTGGCTTCATTTTGTCAGGGCAGGTTTGTACTCAGACTAGAAATACAGACATGTCAGACACATGTCAAGTTATATCACTAAGGATACTCTGGAACAGGACATATTTCTTGAGGAAGATTTTTTTTTCTGCCTTGACTATTCCCTTGACTATTTCTACATGGATTCCAAACTGGAAATGGATGTCCAGAAGAAACAAACCACCACCACCAAAAAATAAACTATCCAGATGCACAATGTCATCAGCTCCAAAACTAAACTGTTGATTTAGTAGTTCCAGAAAATGTGCAGGAAAATCAGATATAATATTGTTACCTAAACTACACAATTTAAGTTAATGTGTAGAAGGGAGAAATAAATGTCTTCTGTAAGACTTCAACAACTATGTAATCTTTCCTATCTTTCACAAGTGGCTAAACTACAGAAAAGGAGCACAGAGATACAACTGGAGACAATTACATGAGAAGTTAGATCAGTAAATTCCTTTTATTTCCACACATTTCCCAAAGGAAAGTCATTCAAGTCACCTTCCCTCATCTTTCACTCTATGGTGAATCACAGAAGTGATCCTTATGCCTTCAGAGTTTTTCTGTGGCTACAGATGGGGCTGAACCAGGAGTTGGTATCAAACTGAGCTCTTCTCCATGAAAATAAATAAATTAATAAAACTTTTATTTCTTACTTTGACACTATGCAGTTAATAAAACCAGCTTGGGACCTAAAATCACCTTTGGGACTCAAAAATTTGTATCATACTGAAAATGGTTCTGTTTGAAAATTCACAGATTTCCATAATTTTCTGTATTTTTAACATAGTCCTGCCACAGTCCCTCTTCTCACATACATTCTGGAAGCCCCACCACACACACACTTGTTGCACACTTACGGCAAACTGACTGCAAACTCTCAGATTTCTCCTAGCACCTCATTCCCACTGCCATATTTTAATCCAATTTGTCCCACCTACAGCAGCAGATACTTCAGTGTTACACAGAACTAATTGGTGGCTGCCACCAGCCAGTAACAAAAGTGTCCAGTTTCTGCTGCAATCCCCACTCAAGCTGCCATTTGACTCTTTCTCAGCTCAAGAATTTTGTTTGCAACATTAACTTTGTGCATCAACAACTTTCCAGCGCTGACAGTAAAAGCTAATCCTAACTTTGAGACTTCAGACACAGAAACTGACCCCAAATCAAAAACTCCTCTCACAAGACCTCTTATCTGCCTTAGTCAGAAACGCCAGTCTCAAAAGCCTTGCAAAGACACACAGTAAATGAATCTTTTTATCTACTTTATCTTCCAAATACAGGTTCTACAACTGGTTTTGGTTCTACTCTGATTTTGTTGTTACTCTCTTAGGTCTTTGCACTCGTACTGCTCCCTTCCAGCCTTAAAAAGCCATCAATTCCTACATATATCATAAATTGCATCATGAGAAGGCATCTAATGGTTTGGAACTAACAGGAGTTACAATAATGTGTGAAGAATTCCTCAAAGGCTCAACAGAAGCTATGTTTAATAGTCTAATGAGTTCTGAAACTGTTCAGTGACGTCCAAAAGCAGGACCTTGCTCTCATGTTAATAAGCAATGACACTATTCAGCTATTAATTTCTCAACAGTTTAGGCTACAAGAGTCATTCTGTGTCCCTTTTCTAAGACCCCACAGAAAGTGATGCAGTAACAGTGAAACTGGCCAAGCCAAACCCAAGTTTTACAAGGGTTTTTGAAACAGTATGGGCATCAGTGTAAAATGAAAGTGACAAATTATTTCTTTCTTGACAATATGAAACTAGGTCAAGCTTCTAAAATGCATCATCAAGGCTCATGTATCTGCAGCATCTGACATTTTAGCATGTGGTACTTTTAAAAAATCATATGAAAACTGTGCAAAGCAAGTACTACCACAAACCCCACACAGACAGCTTTTGGGCACAGCAGGCACACAGAATTCATTCTACCTTGCCTCTCCCAAGATGAAGCACTCATACTGTAAGAATCACTGCCTGCTTTACAAACAGTTATCAGGAACAAAGACATACCCGAGGAACGTGCGCTTTAGTAGACTTCCCATAATTTCCAGTTTTCCTTTCAAAGCACTCAAGAGTTTTTAGGCCCTTGGTCTAACAGCTCCTTACACTCTTGCTTCCCTTCAATTGCCTCAGCCTGACAGAAACCAAGCTACACAAGACCCATGCACGTTACAGCCAGCAAGCAAACCCAGCACTACTGCCTCCTCAGTTTCTGCACTACTGCACATGAGTCTGCAAATAAACCCTGTCACATGCTTTTTCAGCATAATCTAAAATAATCTGACAGTCAATTTAAGGGTGAAATTTCAATCTTTCCGGGGAATTGTGGAAGGCTTGTGAGAAATGATGGTCATTTAAGTTGCCTGTACCCTAAATACAAAGTTGGCAGAATTATAGCCAAGTTCAAAGATGACTGTAACCCATTTTCCCTCACTGGATAAGTTGTGCTTAAAAGCAACCCCAGCTATGAGACAGAGGCTGTTCTGGCTAAACTTGGTGAAAGCCAAAGTTGTGCTGTGTAATTACCATTAAAATGTAAACTGGCTCGCAGCCAGCCACTGTACTGTCCCTTTAGAACTTCTCCAGGGCTAACCACATGCTGGTTTTCTCCTGTATCTCAGTAATTATCAGTAATCTTGAAGACAAAAGCTTCACTTTCTTAACCTTTATGTGTATTTTACTATCTTCAAAGACTCCACAAACATTAAAGTCTATTCTCCATGTTATGGACAAGGTTTAAAGATGTGCAGATAAGCTCATTCTCTAGTGAGCCCCTCCAGGACACAAAGAACTTCTCACATAATGCAGCAGAAAACATTTTTTCAGAGATTTCACAGAGAACATTACAAATCATATGAGAGTACCTAGGTAATCTTGCTATTAAAGAAAAATTAAACAATTTGGTGGAAGGAATGGTTATCTTTACAGTGAGCTACTTCAACCTATACACAAGCCACCTGGAAAGCGTGGCACAAAACAGCACTGCATGACACACTGGACTGTGGTGTTTTTTTCTAAAACATGGACAGGACTCAGTCTACTGTTCTGTATTTCAGATTATTAAGCACAAAATCATCCAGATTTTGGGGTTTAGTTATTTATTTTATCCTAAGACAGATTTCAACAACCAGGACAGAAGCCTGTCCCGGCAAGTATCAAATTAATAGTAACTTACCCTCTTTAAATGGAACTTGGATCTGCATTACTATGCTCAAAAAAACCCCAACCAAACAACAGACTGGCAATATTAGTAAATCTGTTGCTAAAATCTTTATGTTTGTTTTCTTCTTTTGTTTTTATGTCACTTTTATTCTTTTAATATACAATAGTATGAGCCATCCTTAGGATCTGGCTCCCAAAAGTATGGAACATTAGAAACTTACCTTTATTGATTTAGCTCAGCAAAATCACACTCAAAATAAATTTGCTGTTACCATGGCAAAAGCTAATTTAAACATCAGAATAAAAAGCTTGTAAAAAAGGTATCTTAAAAATCTAAACTGGGCAAGTTATTTTCTAAAATACTACATTTCACTATTCGGGTCTCTAAGCAGCCAAGAGTACACCCAGTAAAAAGTGTATGGATTGCCAGAGAAAAGTGATTTCTACTGAAAGACAACTTTGTTTATGATGCAAAAACATTTGATGTTTTTGTACTTGCCCCAAGCTTCAAAGGGACCCATGTATATCTGGCTCTTCCTATATGAAAAGAAAAAGACTTCAAAAGCAATGGAGTTCTTTTCTCTGGAATACTTAGGGGAGCAGCTTGTTTTTAACAGCCCCCCTCAGAAACCGGATAACTAACGGTCTCTGGTGAAAGCCAAGAGAATGTTCCCTACCACTCCATGTATTACGATAGGCACAGTTTTACAGGAACAGCAATTTTAGGCAAATGACACCTACTTCATTTAATTCTGAACATTCTGTCTTTGTGTTTAGTCCAGCCTGACTTTGTTTTGAAAACTCAGTATTTAACAAAAGGGCAAATTTACTCTAGGAGTCGCCTGCCTTGACTGACCTGTTTTCTCGAATTCTTCAGCAAAATATGGGTCATTGAGATCAACATCAGGTGGAAGTTCATCTTCACTCTCTTCTCTCTCAGCAGTAGCCTGTAACAAAGCACAAACATTATTTCAATCAACATATAACTACTACTTAAGTTTCACTGGAATGAGATGTTCTGTGAGTGGCTATGAAGATGAAAACTGAAATACTGTACATGGAACATTGTAACACCAGAGTACACTAAAAATTGACAGTAAAGACAAATCAACAGTTTCAACCCTCTTCCATACATTTTTATTAGGCATATCCCCCAAACTGTGATGCATCAGACAACCATTCCAACAAATTACAGGATCAGCACTGTTATGTCCTTACTTTATGCTCCACAAAAGCTCTGCTTGGGGACAAACTTGAGTAAGAAAGTTCATTTTGTGGTGCAAATTTCAAAAAGCTGGAGTTTGGATTTAAAAGAACAAATTTTCTTACTGGTAGTACTGTGTCACACACCTTGCTCCTTGACTTAATTTATCAAACTGAACAAGAATGTTACGCTAGACAAAGTTGCTCTGCTACTGAACAGTGCTGCTTACTCCATTTTGAGCACTCATCAGCTTAAAGGAGTTACTCATCAAGTGCCAGTTAAAACTAACTGACATGCATAGAGTAACTCAAGGTGTAGAGCTTACTATTAGAAGTGTAATTCAGCAATGTGAGTTATATTGAGAGTAATTTAAGACTTTAGAGAACCTAGATTCTGCATGCCACATGCTTTTTTTTTTCCCTCTTGCAATTTGAAATTTGAATAGTCCTTTGTAGCTTTTAATTCTTTGCCATTACAGCTTTGGGAAACAAGTCTGCATTATTTTAGCCCCAAAATTTCCAAAACTACAATTATCATTGTCCTAACAACTTTGAATTGATAGGCGCACAGTAGCAAAAAGACCACTTCTAATGCATTAAAAATGCAGATTAAAGCCAATTATTATTTTTATTATTATGACTAATTTATCTTTACAGCACCACAAGTAGCTAAAAGATGTTTTGTGTAAGCATACATATGGTCAGCAGTATGCTGAACATCCTTTTGCTCTGTAGGTTTGATGAAGCACTCTCAGTACTTCCACATGAGTGACCACTGTATATTCTAACCTTAAAACAGCACTGGAAGCTGGGAAATTTATTTCATTTATCTGAAACAAACATTAACAACAAATTAAGAAAACAAACAAACAACTCTCCCTCAAATGGCAGTATAAACGTTACCTTTCTCTTTTTCTTAAGAATTCTTTTTTCTTTCTTCTTCTCTAGATATTTTTGCCATGGAGTCAGGTTATCCTTTCCTTCCAACCTGTTTCTGACCATTTCTTCAGCAGTTTCTTTGAGGCCTAGGAAAGAAAGCCATAGTAAATTAAAAAAATGTGACGAATCTGAATTTTTAAAAATCAACTGTTTTCTCCTTTGTAAAAGAGCAGTCTAGCTTTTCTTCAACAGGACTGCAGAAACAACATAAATACTCCTTAAAAAAACATCTTTAAAAAGAAGATCGTTTCACAGGATGTTTTTCCAAATAAAATATTCCCTCAGTAAAAACTGTACAAGAGTCAGAAGAAGAGCTTGCTGTGTGGTATCTGATCCCCAACACTCTTGCTCTTCTCCACACATTCAATTGTGCAGTCTACAGATGCCAGAATGAGTGACACAGTAACACCAACAGACATGCACAGAGCCCATATGTCTAATGTACCACACCATCATTAGTTAAGGTTCTGAATTAGTTAAGTTGCTGGAACTTTGCCTCTTTGACTATAATACTCTGACAATGCTGCAGGATCTCTGCTCACCACTGTACTTTTTGTTCTAGAAAAGTAAACCACATAGAAGTGCAGCATGTCTGGCTCTTAATAATTCTGGCCTAAGAGGATCAAACAGCTAAGTCTGGATGTGTTCATTAGGTTTACATTAAATTCCGTAATTTAGCATGGACACCCACTCTTCCCATGCCCAGCACTTGCACCTGCATAGGCAAGCGTGTCCTAACCTTGTAAGCTTTTTGTAAATGGAACAGAATGAAGTTTTCTATAATATGCATCATTAGAGTATTCAATGATGTAAGAACATCACCTTAAAAATAAATCCATTAAATAACTGGAGCATTCCCATTTTAAACATAGAACACTTAAATCCAGAATAAGCACTTCATTTAAAAGCAATCTTCTAATTTTGGTAAAAAATTCCATCCACATCAGGAATACTTTTCCAAAATTCATTACATCACAGATCACTTGGATGTTATGAGGATGAAAACTAATTTCAGATGCACCTTATATACTTTCAGCCCATTCTTCACAAGATGGGCACTTGCAAAAACAAAATTTCACGATCTTAGGAGAACAAGTGACTTGCCTTGCAATGCACTGGAGCACAATTCAGCAGCAGAAACAGAATCCACCTCCCTGGCAGGAGGTAACAGCCTGGGCAATGAAGTATTTTTCTCCTACCTGTAAGTCCTTGCTTCATTCACTACACACTTTTTTTTAACTTCTGTAAGAAATCAGTCAGATCTCCAATGGGTAACATCATCTCCCACAAAGTGACTGAATTATCTTGGGAGTTTGTAGGAATCCTGTTTCTGCTTTGCCTTCCAAGCCTGATATTTTGTTGTCTCTTCCCCAATCCTACTTCTAGTGGTCTCTCTTCAGCATTCTCTTCTGCCACCCCAGTCCAGCCCTGACCCGACCACATCCTACTCTCCCACCCCTCATCCAGTTTTACTGCTTAGAAATCGTACTCAGACCTCTCCAGATGTCCTAGACTAGATCCCATTCTTTCTCCCACATTTCCCAGTTGCCAAGTCCCCACTCCTCATTATTCCTTCCAGCTCTCCTCATTATGGAGGAACTGAAAACAGTGATCATGACAGAAGAACTGGGCAGCTTTCACAGCCAGTTCTACCCGTCCCCAGAAGAGCAGGCAGAACATTTTTCTGAAAACCTGCAAACACTAATCCCTGTTTTTGTGCTTGTCGACACTCCAAAAACAATTCCAAGGCTGCAGAGCTGGTTACAACTTGTCTGAAATAAAAAGTGTGGACAAGATCTAAAATCATATTAAACCATAGAACCATAGGAAGAAAAGAGTGGAGCAAAAACAAGATAAAGGATTCTTCTACTACTCTGGAAAGGCACCAGAATGAACAGTAAGGGGCAAACTGTTACAGCCACAAAAATTGGGTACTTAACCAGCAAACAAATCAGAACCACGATAAAGGAAGGATTTTGCATAGGTTCACTAAAAACATGCCATTAAGAAACTCTCATACAACAAGAACAAATATTTAGTTATCTTCAAAGTCTATAAAAGCAGAGTCATCAGCTTCCTTGAAATTGAACCACTATGACTTTGGGTACTTTGTAGTACTTTTATGGAAAAAATTACTGGTCAGGTACCAACCTTGCAGCTTCTCTTTGAAGATAGCAAATACAGAATTAAAAAAATATATGTCATATCTCCAGCAAAAGAGAAACCCAAAAATCTGAAAGGAAGTTACAATATTTCTGATTTATTTGCCTGGAAAATGGAATCATTTGATCCATCTGGCACTGAAGAACTTGGAGGAAAATTCAGCCCTTTCTTGTGGTATTTGGCAGTCTCATGAAAGGCATTAGAGTTTCTCCACAGATTAGAATGGCTTAGAAACTACTGTCCAGACCACTTCCCGAGAATAAGAGTGTATTTAAGTGGTCAAAAGGATTTTGACTGCAGAAGGGGAAAGGAATTGTCTATTTAGGTAGAAATATTAGCTGGCCATAGAAAGGTCTAACTTATATAACCCTTATTGAAATAAATTTTTTTCAGAATAAATAAATCACAATAGTTTTATTTAATCTTTACAAACAAGGGCAAGAAAAGAGAGGAAAAAGGTCATCTATATTAGCATGCAACGAAATCGTACTTCAGCTAAAGGATTAAATGTGTGGTAAATACTACAACAAACCTAAATACACTGCCGTTCACACCGGTGGGACAGCGAGGGAGAGGGGAAGGCCAAAATTTTTACTTCTCCAAACACTTAGTTTTGGAAACCTGGGCAAGTTTAACAGCCTGCAACTGTCACTGTTATTACAGGCTAGAAAGATACATTTCTGTTCTCAGGAAACCTAAAGGAGCAAGTTCATCTTGCATGTAAAGCCTCACCAGAGAAATGAAACGCCTTGTTGCAGGTAGCTGAAAGGAACGGCAAATCGAAATACTCTGATAACATTAGAATTTGTCACCCCCAGAGATAAAGTACATTAAGTCAACCAAGCTTTTCTAAGACAGCAAAAGTGCCTGCAAGAACCCACCACAGGTAGCAGCTGTCAGGTGTGAGCCCCCACACAGCTCAGCATGTGCTGCTTCGTGCCGCAGGTGGTGAGGCCGCTCCAGGCAGGGGACACACTCAGCAATGATGCAGGCAGAGATACAGATCCCATACGAGCACTTCTGTGCTCTGCATAATCTCTGACTGTACAGTTGGCCTTCACTATGCACTTTACAGACACCACAGCCTTCCATTCTGCTTCTGACAAAAACAAATTTGAAATTTTCCTACAAGCCTAGCTAAATATTTACATCTCATTCTTCCCGAAGGAAAAATTTTTAAGTCCAAAAAAACCCCCCAAAAACCCAGCTGAATATCATCAAGAATTGCAGTTGTGGTCTTCTCTCTCTTCACTTTCTAAGGGGAGCTTTGGGAGCTGGATAAGGATCCATAGTAATTGTTGCTTAAATCAGATATGATTAAGAAAACAGATGGATGCTTAAATATAATACTGATTTTGTGCCTAGAAGAGACCAAAGAGGGTTGGAACTACATCTAATTTATTTTTGCTGGCACTGTGGTTTATTTAAAACTATTATGATTGAAGAATAACTGAATCACTGACAAAGTATGCTTTCTATAACCATGTGTAAATAACTGTGCCAAAACTCAAAATTTTAAATTAATTCAAATATCTGTCTTTCAATTGAAAAACTTCCTAGAGTTAACTGTTGTCATTCTTCCATGTATGAAATATTTGGGCAGGAAAAAGATTTTGCAGTAAGTCAAGCACATTAAGGCAGAACTTGATAATAAAAATATTTCAACAGACATAAACTAGTTCTGAAAAAAATTAAGGAGTCTTCAGAGATTATAGCAAAAACTATTTTTGAATGCCCAGAATGCTCCAACTGAACATAAATAGTTTTGAAATTTAAATAAGCACATTAGTTCAAGAAAAAATAACATAACAACTAACACTCCTTCCTCCCATAAGGAAGCACAGCGTGTATGGATTGCCAGAGCTATAAACTACTGTTCAGCCTGTGCTGCCTATGCTCCACATATAAAAAACATACATAAAAGAGTATCCCCTTCAGGTGTGCAGGACCTCGTCTCCAAATGCTGCCTGAAATCATTAACGGCTGAATTTTTGACTCAAAAGCAAACTTAAGACACCCATTTTCACTTTTAGGACTTGTGTTTTGGACAAAACCATATTGCAGGGGTCAATAGCCAGAAGTGGTACTGCTGACCTCGTGGAGGTGAACGATCTCTAACAAAGGCAAATGAACACTTCTATGATTTTCAGAACGTCTGCTCTTCAATAATCCTCTCACTTTTTCAGGGTAAGGAATGAGGAAATGTTAACGTACACTGTAAAATCATAGTTGCTAAATTAAAATCGAATACTAAAAACTACCCATGTAAAATTCATTGTGCACACATGCACACTGAACCCAAAATTATATGAACAAACCTGGCCCTGTGCATGGACATTCAGCTAAATTTAGACAAAGTCAGTCAAATTTATCAAGACAGGGGGTTTTTGTTTGGTTGTTTGGGTTTTTTTACCATCCCTTCCTCAAAAGAGATGAGAACATGGCAAAAGTCCTAGGAGTCCTACAAGAAGGTGCAGTAGGGAAGGGGTTGGACCAGGTGTAAATATGTAACAAATCCAATTTTCTAAAGTCAAGTTCCATTGCAAAGAAACAGGAAGCCCATGCATTAGGGAACTGGATCCATCTCTGCTACAGTTAATACTCCATTTCTACTAAATGTCAATGCAATTTACTCATAACATGCAAGGCACAGTCTTAAGGACAGCCTCTTAGGAAACTTCTTGCTCTCTCAGGGCAAGCAAGGCTAAAGAGTTTCCTTTGGTCGCCTTTAAAACAATTTTCCATCTCCTAAAATGAATGGTTTGCTCTAGATTCCTGACTATGTTACCACATTAAGTTGCTCAAACTTTTTTAAATTTACAGAACTTCTTTCACACAATTTGCAAAATTCTTTGAAAAACAGAATGCATAACAAACAAAAAACATGTTTTTCAAAACCAACACAAAAAATGGTTGCTATAAATAACACACAAATAAATATGAGTACAAATATACATAAATACAAAATACACTCCTAGCAGCAACTGGTTCACCTGTGGTTTCCACCTCCAATCTGAAAGGTGGCAACAAATCTCTGTAGAAATCTTATAAAGCTACGTATGTATGAAAACTCCTTGGCCTTGAATGCTCAGAGACACGATGAATTAACTACTGAGTGAGCAACATCATGAATGCAAGTACTGACACGCTGTGGACAGATGGAGTACAACGCTGTGCCAGTGAGCAGTCGTCCTGGCTGCATGATACATGCTTTTTCAAAAAGGTTTTGACAGAATTCATGTCAGAAATTATTGGAATTATAAAAGCACGACTGAAAGCACATAACTATTTTTAATGCCCATGTATCCTTTTGAATACAAATCTTATGAAGAAACGGGAATAAAATTGTTCCTTTCAGTTTAGTCCATTTCAGTGAACTGCTACAGACCAGAATATTTCAAACTGCGCAGAAGTTCTATTCAGGAGAAGCTACCTGAGTGAACTCAGAATAATATTTGTGTAAATCATATGATTAGATATGCATTCCTAGCTGGGGTTAGCCCATCAGCAGTGAAGGGCCTGGATTCTGGTGTGTGTCTGGTCTTGCTGTTTGCAGTAACAGATCGAGGCTGTGTCCTGACACAGGCTGCAGTCCCACACCTGCTGCACCTTGCAGCTCCCAAGAACGGAATGTCATACTTCCCTAGTCTTTCAGCACCATTTAACCCTCTGAACATCTGCCTATCTGACATGCCAACTCAATGGAAAAGATCCAGATTTTTTCTTTTCCAGAGTAGTTCTGTTATTTTAGCAAACAAAATTAGGCTTGCAAAGAGACCTACCAAGTGCCAGGGCTGGTACAGGCAGTCAGAGTGAGCTCTGGGCCAGGATCAAGGTGATGCCACAGTGAAAACCTTTCCCTTTGTGGATGTAGTGAGCTGTTAAACTGGCCCATTACATCTCAGGGAAAGCATTCAGTCTGAGTGGGTTTTTGTCATAAAGAAAAAAAAGAACTAGACACTGGTTTTTGGCTGTCAGGGTGAGTTCTGCTGGGATGCTATGTGGTGAAGTTACCTCTCATTAATTTCCACATATCAATCTGGATGTCACTGTTCCCCAGCCTTTACTGGTACCTTGCTTTCTCCCAGAGCAGTTTCACTGGAAGGTCAGACTTCTCCCTTTTCTGCTCCCCTAAATCTTTAGCATTATGCAAGCAACATTTCCAAACCACTCTCCTCTAATTATACGCTGTGTTTCCAAATCACACTGGTTTTCATTTTTAAAAGTGTAAGTATGTTTTATGACTCTATAGCAAACACATAAATTCTACTTTTAAAAAAGTCTATAAAGTGGTAATTGAAAAAGCAAGTACAAAAAATCCTGCCAAAAAAATTATATATAAAGAGAAACTTGCAGCTGAGGAACTGAGTTCAGTCATGTTATTTCTTCTATTTCCCTCACTGTAAACAATCTGAATTTCAATTTATGGGTTAAAAAAGGGTTTGTTTCTCCTGCTATAAATTCAGCACCTTACACTATATCCCTGTCAGCAGACCAATACTGCATATCCTCCGAGGCAGGAAAAGAAAACAAAATAAACCTTACCTGGAACCCATTTAATCTCCATTCCTATATCCTTTTCTTCCTGTTTTTTCTCTTTTTCTTGGATACTTTGCAAAAGTTCTCTGTACTTGGCAATTTGCTCTTCATCATCTTTTTGGCTTTTCCTTGGTTTGTCATCTTCCATTTCATTAACTACATCACCATCTAGGAGGAGAGAGCAAAGTTATCACAGCCAGCCTCAAGAAAGTGAGTAACTGAAGTTAATCTTTAGGAAATAAACCTAAGACACACACATTATTTCTAAAAGATAATATAAAATATTTTCATCTGTTATTACCCCACAGAGTAACCACTTTAAGAATTCCCTTATTTAGATTAAATAAAAACAGTATCTGAAAAGACAAAAGAGAATTTGTCCAGTAAAGGAAATCACTGACTGGGCACAGCATCCTTTACCGTATTTTAAAATTATTAGTTTTAGAGTCCCTTCCAGAAGAGTAGTACCTAAATCTCCAAAACCAGTGGTGTGAAGCATTTTGAAAATAAAATGCTGCTTTTTGACAAACTGCAAGAGTCTGTAAAAGAGATAATTATTCAATGCCTTAATCTTCAGTGACTCGCTGAAAAAATGAAGCAAGACAGAAAGAGGGCTTCTTTCTTCATTTTTTAATAGAAAAAAAAAATCAACAAAAATGTTACTTACAATAAGCTTTTAAAGAAATATTTCAGTGAAAACAGACTTGAAAAATGCTGCACCTCCTTTAACTGTAGAAACCTAGGTTTAGGGCAGGCTCATTCTTCCTTTTTCTCTGGATAAGCAGTAAAGCTGTGCTTCCTACAGTACTGAATTGCATGGACAGCATAACTGATGTCCAGAAATGTATCCCAGTTGCAAGTCTGGTCTGTGGCTAAAACTGAGGTGTGACAGCATTCTCTCCCCATTCCATCTCTGCAAGAAGCTGGTTGTTGGCTGGAGGCAGAAATCTTTACTGTTCATAGAACCACAGAATCATTTAGGTTGGAAAAGACCTTTAAAATCATCGAATCCAACCGTTAACCCAGCATGCCTAAGCCACCAGTGCATCATGTCCACCAGTGCCACATCTTCCAAGGCTTTGAAATACCTCTGGGGATGGTGATTCAGCCACTTTCCTGGGCAGCCTGTTCCAATAGCCACTAAGATAATAGAGGGTTACCCTGTCATAAAAGGAGATTAATTTAGTCAAGCAGGAACCTGCCCTGCACAAACCTGTGCTGACGGGCCTGAGCCCCCGGCTGTCCTGCAGGTGCCATGTGATGGCCCTCAATATGACCCACTCCATAACCTCCCCAGCATCAACGTCAGGCTGACAGGCCTGTAGTTCCCTGCACCCTCCTTCCAGCCCTTTGTGTAGATGGGCATTACAATTCCTCACTTCCAGTCAACTGGGACCTCCTTGATTATCCAGGACCGCTGACAAATGATGGAAAGTGGCTAAGTGAGCATATCATATCTGCCAGCTCCCTCAGCACCCTTGAGTGGATCCCATCTGGCCCCACAGACTTGTGTGTCTCTAAGTGGTGCAGCAGGTCACTGACCATTTCCCTTTGGATTAAGGGGGCTTCTTTCTGCTCCCAGTTCAGGTACCCAGAGAACTGGCATTACTATTAAAGACTGGGGCAAAGAAGGCATTAAGTACTGCAGTCTTTCCCCCATCCTTTGTCACTGTGCTTCCCTCTGCATCCAGTAAAGATGGAGATTCTCCTTAGCTCTCCTCTTATTGCTAATGTATTTACAGAAACAATTTTTGTCTTTCATGGCAGTAACCAGTTTAAGTTCTAGCCTGGCGGTGACCCTTCTAATTTTCTCCCTGCATAACCTCACAGCACTCTTGTAGTCGCTCTGAATTGCCTGCCCCATCTTCCAAAGTTCATAAACCCTCCTTTCTTTCCTAAGTTCCAGCCAAAGCTCTCTGTTCAGCCAGGCTGGGCTCGTTCCCCGCCGGCTCATCTTTCGCACGGCACATGGGGACAGTCAGCTGCAGCTGCTTTTCCACTTCCCTCATCAGAAGCTGAGATCTAAGAAGGAAGCATCTGCTCATCCAGAAAGCAAAAGGCAGCTCAGTTTTGAAGACAAGTAGAAAAAGAAGACATTTGGTTGTTTCTTCTTCCTGATGTCCTGAGAAAGAAGCTGTACTGGATGGGAACTGAAGAAATCCTTAAGCTAAAAGAGGATCCCTAGAACCTGGATAGGCAAGGGGCTACCAGTTTGTATTTATCACTTGTTTTGCTAGGAGAAATTTAAGTGGCAATGCATGTTGTCATGGTTTCTCATTTAGGTAAAACTTGTATTTCTTCTGTCAAAACTAACAGTTTTAAAACAAATGTTCAACATTGCCTTCAAAAGAACTATACGAGCTTTTAATTCTGTAAGCAAATAAAACACATTTGACAACAGCTGCAAGAAAGGAAAGTGAGCTGAGTGTGTTCTCAAAGTTTGTTCAGAGTTCAAATAACCTTGTCAGTGGCTTTCAAGTATCACGCTGTATTGCACAACATCAGGAACCACTTTCTGATGGATATTAAGGCAGCAATGCTTTCCGCCAGCAGCTTGTTCAAAGGCTTTTTGAACAAAACACACAAACCAAAAAGTTCTGGGGCATTAACTGCTGCACTGCAAGAGAAATACAATCAACCTGGGAAGGAGAAAAAGGCAAAAACTAATGGAAATTAGAGTATAAAATACAAGTATATTCTTATTGTTTTCAAAAGAAAGTAGTAATAGAAGTGCTAAAAGAATTTAAAAAGAAGAAAGTTCAAATCATGAGGCTGGTCAGAAACATTCCAATAAAACAATTTGTTTTTAAAAGATGACATTAATACAAAATATAACCCAATGCAGAGGTTCAACGTATTAAATTGGTGATTGGCAGCTGAGTTCACTGAGATCCCGTTCTTGTAATCACAGCATTGCGAAGAGATCGTGTTCTTAGTTTAAGATTGTCTTGCAATAGCTGAGTAGATGATTCCTTTTTTTAAAAACAGTCAGCCTTAGAGACTAAAGGCAGTAGAAAACTTCTAGCAGATATAACATCTGACAAGAGGTCTGCTGCAAAGCTGAATTTTTTTTAAAGATGAGGGGGAATTTTCTTTCCATGATGTAATGCCAAGGCGGAAAACTCAGCTACTGACTTGGATGCTGATGGCCATACCATAAAAATTGCCCTAAATGTCTCAATTCTATCCCGGGTACTTATTCAAATTCAGATAGATAAAAAATAAAAACCAAAATACCTGCAATGCATGTAGACCCACAGAATTAAAACTAAATGTTTCACACTCCAGTGTTCAAGAATCAAGTCTGAGGTAGAGGTTTTTGCACTGCACTACAGCAAGCTATGAAAAATTAAATGTGTTGACCTCAGTCTTGAGTCAGAAAATGACAAAGAAAACACCAGGGTTAAACCCCATTTTCACACATTCTAAGCACTTCCTGAATAAGGAGTTGTGCAAATCCCATTAGTTCATCCCAATGATAATAAAAAAATGGAAGAATTTAGAATACAAAACAAGTTTATTCAAAGCCTATCAGAGTTGATGCCTTTTTGTAAGATTTTTCAGGGAGTAAAGATACTGGAAGAAGAGAATGCAAACAGACAGATAACAGTAAATGAATGGTAAACATTAAATTATGGCATTTTCTTAGATTTTTTTGCATTTTCCTTCAGGTCTGTGTAGTCTAACCCATTAAGGGGTGTGCACTGGGGGTAGATTTTAAACCTCCCCTTGCAAAGCAGGTGAGTGTTGTAGCTGCAGCCTTTAAGCACCTGTCTGTGCAGAGGTGACCTGGCATCACTAGAGCCACGCCCCTGAGTCAGACAGACCTAAGCCAAGGTGAACACTCTGGCAGTCAGAGTCAGTCCTGAGTAGGGACTCACTGGCCTGCAAAAACACAGAGATGTGTTCTTCAACTCCAAGTTACTGGACACCTCCAACAGTTTATATGAACTTCTGAGAAGGAATGCTGACATGATCCTTCTTAGCCTTCCAAGCACCTTAAATTACAAAACAAAGCCAACCCAACAGTTCCTGCAAACATGCTTTGGAAAAGTATCCAACACCTGCATCAGTTGTATCCAGTTTCTGACGCTTCACAGAAAGAAAATAATCAGATTGTGGCATTTGTATTCTGAAATTCCCACTGAATTCCACCGAGGCTTGGCCAACTCATAAACTGCTAAATTGTCTTGCTTATTCTTTCCAGAGACAATAATAAATAACTGCATGTTCTACTTCTGTTACCCTCCATTTCTAAGCCTTCTGTAATAGCTCTAGCAAACATAAACACATGTGGATACTGATCATTTTTAAGAGAAAAAGGCTGTACTGTTACCTAATAAAATGCTATATATGCATTTAAATTTATATATGTAGTCATGAGTTATTGCACCAAATAGTTTTCAGAATTGTAAAAAGATTTGATGTCTGGTCTCATTCTATTTAACCTTAATTATTGAAAATAAGATTCAGCAGCATTATTTAAACCAAAACTCCTCCCTCCCAACCATTACATTTCCTTTCTCTGCACTTGTGCACCTCTGGCATAGGGGCAGCAGCACAAAACAAAGACCTACCGGGTTTGTGGAGTCTCATATTGGAAGACAAATACCACAGGAGACTGGGCAGGGATCTACACAGAGTTCCCTACAAGCCTGGTGGTGTTCAGTAAGTGTTTGGACAACTCTTAGGTTTAACTTTTAGGTTGCCCTTCGTGGAGTCACAACTTGGACCCAGTGATCCTCGTGGGTCCCTTCCAACTCAGGATATTCTGTGATTCCATGATTCGATCAAGACCAGCTAATTTAAAAAAATCCTGTGAAAGTATTTTATCATATAGTCTGTTTCAGTATCTGTGTGCTGTGCAAAGCAGAACAGTAGAAAAGATGTTGCTCTTGCAAAGATTAAAAAAAAAAAAACAGATGAAAAGCTTAGACATAACCCCATAATGCTTAATTTGAAGCATATTTAGAATGCCATACACTAAGTCACTGGTGCTCATTGTCAAAATAGCAATTATGTGCTGGATTTAATGAATGCCACAAACACTTCCTAGCTGGGATAAATGTACTCAAGTAACAGAAAATTCAGAAGCAATGTAAAGGAGAAATTTTGTGCTATGAACCACAATATTCCAGGTCACTGAAATCCTTGATGTTACAGAACTGTTGTTTAACAGTAATACTAACATTCATGATGCACATATTTTAAGTTGAAAAATTCCATGAAAAAAAAAATGTTAGAACAGGCCAACAAAAACCCATTTATAAATAAAACATTTTAGTAAGTTTGAAAAGTACAAATAGAAGTCCAGGACATTTTTTCCCTCCTTATCAGACTCCTACATTTCCATTCAAGCAGCTGACATTGATTTTTCCCATTTGTGCATAGCACCACATAATTCTGCTGGATGGAACCCTGACAGATGGAATCCTGTTTTGTATCACATAACTGAATGGATAAAATGTCAGGAACACATTAAAGACATGACAACATAATTCCTCTATTAATAACTTACTTTTCAAAACAACATTTTAATCTAGACATATCCAGGTTTAAAATTTATTAGTGTGATAAGATTATTTAAGGTCAGGTTTTTTTCCCCTCCAGCAATGGAATTTTAACTCTTTAAAATTTCTGAAGTGTTGTTCACATGCATATTTGCTTTTATCACCACCCTATCACAGATGCTCTTCTTTAACATCATGGTAACCTTGTACATGAGAGGAGATGGAAATGCTTTACTCTGCATCACCTGCTCCCTTTTACAGACTTCACTGAGCATCACTACAGCAACTAAAGCCCAGGACAGTGCAGTTTGTGAGTTTTTATGTAAGACGAGAAAAAAATGGACATTAGCCCTGCCAAGATATTGCCAAGCTGAGTTTGCTGCCACAAGATTTCCCAACTCTACAACTAAAAAAATCTGTAATGGTTTTTTGCATGCTCCAAGCTCATCTCTGATTGCAGCAATCTGCTTTAATGCGGTATAAATAAATTTTAACATCTGTTTGAAAGACCTAATTAAGGCTTAATGAAATTTTATTTGCCTTGTAATCTAGGCTGTATATATTTTTAAGAGCAGGATGAATTTCAGAATGAAAACAAGCAATTTAAATAACGAATTTAAACACTGGTGCACCATATGCAGAAGACTCATGTACCTTATGAAGTTAGATGAAATTCTCTTTATATTCTTAAGAAGTACATGAATCAAAAAGCATTTGAAAGATGTTCCTGTTCATTTAGTCATTAACCACCTTGAATTTCAAACTAGGACTTTTCCTCTGAAAAGGAAACACTTCAAGTTCTATGGGTCTGTAACTTGTCTCAGAAATGAACAGATTAAAAGCAGATATTGCCAAACTTGACAAAGAGATGTCAAGGTACCCTGAAAAAAAAGAAAAAAGGGGGCAGGAGGAGAAATAAAAAAGTAAGAAAATTATTTTCCACTCAGAGGTGCAAGCTCCTATTCAGAAAGCAGCTACTGTAGTCCAGTGGAAGGTGTCCCTGCAATGGCAGGGTGTTGGAGCTAGATGGTCTTTAAGGTCCCTTCCAGTCTGAACCATTTAGTGATTCTGCTCAGGGGCTCAATCATTATGCAACAAATACAATACTGTCCTTTGCAAAAGCAGACGTTCAAAGCATTTTCCATAGATATTTAAGTGATTTGTGTTCAAAACCCTGCAGCTAATGACTTTGTGTACCAAAGTACCTTGCTGCTGTTCCTCCTCTTCTTCACTTGATGAAGCCAAATAAGCTTGAAAATCCATGTCAAGAAGCTCCTCTTTGTTAAAAGTTCTGCTGAGTGATGTTACTCGCTCGTGATCTGTCTCATCCCATGTGATATCTACCTTAAAAATAAGAATGCCAGTTGTAGAAGGTGGAACACTAAAACTAAACACTGTAATGCTGTCTTTTTAGGGAAAATTATTTTATACCTTCCATTCAAGGCACAATATAAACCTGTTAGTCATGCTCTCTACAATAACTCACTATAATAACCATTTAGTAGCATGAATTTAATTATAACATTTTGGAATTTATTCTACAGTCAGTTGCAATGTGTTCGAGCTACAAGAAGAACCCTCCTCAGGCACTGAATGGCTCTGTAACAGCAGGTCCCACAACACAAAACCTCTGTAAGCCAAATTTCCTTTGTGGCAGCAGATACTGGTGTTGAAGCAGCCACCAACCCCCCTCTTTTCCTCTTCCAGCAGCAATTCACTGCTGGAATCACACACAGATTGCAATGGGGACAATGAAAGCGTTTGCACAATTGCACCCTAAACCAGAACGTGAAACAGATCTGACTGACAAATGATCCAGCAGAAAGGACTTATTTCTCAACTAATCACTTCTCCAATCTGGTTCATTTAATGGCCAGATAGAAATCTTGGCTGTCAGTAGGACAGAGTAGGAATGCATTGCTACAAGGAGGGGAAGCAAATGTTGAAGCCTGGCATTACCACCAAAAAGGCTCTTACTGATTCATACGCTAACATCCATTTTAGGCAAATTGAAAGATTTAACTGTAAATAATAAAGTAATTTCATGTGCAACCTGTCATAGAGATATAGAGGTCAAAATCCAGAATTTAATTTGTAACAGAGAAGCCCAATCTCTTTTAAAATCCAAACCAGGGTTGCAACTTGTGGGTCCAAAACATGCTTAAATCTTTTAATGTCTTTATTTTGAAATGGTGGAGATAATCAGGAATCTTTTCCCCAGTACATATATCATTCATAAGCTGACAGCAAAGCTAAACAAATAAGAAAAACATTACAAAAACACTATAAAGATACCTTTGATGTTCCCATAGCAGCAGATGTGAAGTACTTTGGCTTATAAGCAGCTATGTTCACTTCTGAGGCTACATCTTTTGGCTTATCATCAAATGTAACATTATCTGGAATAAATCTTAAAGGCAAATAAAACATGTTATTCTTCAAATACATTGGGAAATTGCATAGTATAAACAGTCTAAGCTTTCATGAGTATGGTAGATCAGCACGAAAGAACTAGCTAAAATAAAAAGGGGGTAAGCTTGAAAAGCGAATGAAAGAAATGGACAAGTACTCCACACATGTAAGATTCATTGCCTGGCTTCTGCAGATCTGTTCCACAGGTTTTCAGTGTATAACAACACCCTGTTTGGGAAGTATTTCCATTTTCAGTCTGGTATAAACAGGGTCATGGGTGGTTTTCTCGGTGGTTTTCTTTGTTTTAAGAACCGTCTTTTCAGAAAGTTTAATATTAAAAATTTAAAAGTGAATAAAAGAGGATTTGGAAACAGATGAATAAGAAATTCCAAACCTTTTAGGAAAGCCTGGTACATCTTGAAAATTATAATTAGTAATGAAAAAAAAAGTTAAAAAGACCAAAGTTATTAATAACAATTGAAGAACTTAGTTTAAAAAAACCAAAAACCTTGGTATACTACATGAGAAATTACTTGTGATTTTTTAAAAAATCTTTGCAAATGTAATCTGATAAATAGTATTCTACATTAAAATTTAACAAAGCAGAAGATTAGGAAAATCCTTGGAGAATGTCAAACAGCTGTGTTTGTTGTAAAACATTATCAGTGTTTAAAATGACAAAAAGTTACATGTTCATTTAGCAAAGATGTCCTTTCCAAAATGGTTTTGATACCATGATGATTTTTGCTTTTCTTTTATACCCCTTTTATACCCTCTTTTATATAGCTTTATATATTCTTTGTGCTTTTAGCTTACATAGTTATAATTCTTTAAGTTTGATAACTCCTCTTAGATTTAGTATCTTCTTGAGTTTAGAGACCAAACATTCTGGAAACCCCAGACACCAAGGTCCTCTCCAGAACACGTTCTGTAAACAAAGACAGGCCCATCCAGGGGGAAGGTCCCTCGGGTGGGGGGGCTCTCACCCGAGTCCCTCATTGGGCAATCTTTGATAGATGTGCTAATTAGCAAGGCATATAATTGCACACACATCCCATTGTGCGGGGCCATTTTCTTCGGTGGGCATTTCAGGGTGCATTTCGATGTGCATTTCATCGCACCTAAGGATCCTTAAATAAATACCGAGGTAAAACCCTTTTCCCTCTTAACTGTATTCAGCTCTCTTAATTTTAAGACCAGGATAAGGCATCAGTTCAAAGCAAATTAACTAAGTTCCTCTAGAAAATGATTCAAAGCAAAAAAACCTTAACTTTCACTGACTTCCAAGAGTGTCCATAACAGAGGCCCCAGGAAACAAACAGGGCTTTTGTCACAACTTTTTATGATTTAGTAACTTTTCTGCTTAGACTGAAAGGGGTTTTTTTGCAATAAAAGGAAATACTAACAATAAAGCAAACCACAATTTAAAATCCTTTCTTCCCCAAACATGACTTTTGAAATATTAGAGCATCCAGCTCATTCACAAGGGCTAACATATCTATTGCAGCTTTGTGACAACAGCAGCAACAATCTTGCCCTGTGGTAAGGAATCCCTAAAAAGGGCCACTTCTGGACCCTTGGGGAGAGAACAAGAAAAAGGCAACAGTGGGTTGTTTAGTTTTCTGAATCCTATCACTTTACTTAATTGTACCAAAAGCTTGAAGATGTAATCAGAACATTTAATCTGGCTTTTCTGAAAATAATCTCTCTACGCAGAGATCCTCTTGCACTTACCATATTACAATAAAAATGGTCAAAAAGAAGAAAGAAGAACCAAAGGGAAACGTAACAACTCACTGGATGCCCAATTTATCTTCATATCTCGTTTTCGTTACAGAATAAAGTCAACATAGTTTACTCCCAATTATTATAAACTGCCTTTAATTCACCCTCCCTGGCCCAACATGTAAAAATATCACCAGATTTTTGAGGTGGAGTTACCTCAGATCTATGAAAGAACAGCTACTTTCAAATTCCAGTCCATCACATTCCTCATAAATTTTATTGGCTGTTTCAGGAGAATCACATTCTACAACTGCATAGAAGTATTTCAGTCGCTTAAACTGGTATTCCCGCAGTTTTTCCCTATAAATCCTGCAAAAGTGGAGAAAAGACCAGTCAGGTGAGCTGGCTTTAACACCTTTTTATTTGCAAAATATTTTAATTCAACTCATTAAAAATATGCGCCAACCAACCACTCTCCTAATCTTATAAGGTTAGATCTCAAACAGCACAAACTTCCACCAGTATTCAGTTTTGCTCAAGTAAAAAGAGTATTTCACAGAGTTTTATTAAGTGTAAAATTTGTGTGTGACTCCATTGAAAGATCATGGGGATGAGGTTCTGTGAATCTGAAGGGCACAGGCACAGGTATCACTGAGGTACCTCTGAGATACCTGGATTTCTGTTTGTTGGATTCCAGATGCTCTCAAGCCCACTGAGCAGTAAATCTAACACTTCAGGATGCGCCTTGATGCACACAGTGAAGGTGACCTCAGAACACGCTCTACGTCCATCTTACACTCCCCTCATGCACCAGAGAATGTCTTCAAAGGGATCTGCCCTTATTTTAGAAGCATCTAGATTTTCTAAATACAGGGCAGTCCAGCAGGATGCATTATACAAATATGGCCCCAATCAGGCTGCCAAACATGTGGAAATTCTGGAAAAATATCAAAGTAAAACCTTTAACGAAAGTTAAAGGCAAAAAAGATGAGCCTGAGAAGTCAGGACAACGGCAGCACTGAGGAGCTTAGCGTAGGAAGCCAAAGCTGTTGCTGGTGGCACTCAAGAAATCTCAGTCTGTGAATTCTTGGACTAAGGTAAGGTCCCCGTTGATTCACAGGTAAGAATTTTGACAGTGAGCACCAAAGGGAGTTTACTGCACAAATGGCAATTTGTAGAGGAGAAACGCTGTTTTTTAAGTTCCCCACGTATTTGCTCCATTGATTATTCCAATGAGCTACATCATAAAATTTTGAATCACATCAACAAGCAAATCTTCTCAAGTTTCATCATAATGTGTTTATTAACTGCACTGCTAATGAACCAAGGGTTGTAACATAACCCTTGAAAAAAACTAAAAAATTAAGGTGTCCACAGGACATTTCCACATGTGAACTCCTGGAAACAGGAGTTGATTGGGATTTTCACCCCAATTAAAGAAGAGTTAAACATATTTAATTAAGAATTAAACATATGGTATCTCTTATTTGAAGACAAAATTAAGATTAATACCCATCATCCTCTGTGGTATTCTCTGGAAGATCGAACAGTTCCACAGGTCCTTTTTGTTCTTCCTCTTTCAATCTCTCTTTTCCAAACTCCGAAGGATAAATCTACAAACACAACAACACAAAACTGAATCTTTAACTGTGACGTAATGTACTCTAACAAAGAAAAAATACCTCTCCAGGCTTTTACACTTCACAGTTTTTATTTAAGACCAGTTAAGGGATCAATTCCATAAACTTCATTACCTTCCTAATTTTAAGGTATGGAAAAGACAGAATAACCAAACTGCCTGCTAGGAATTTTGAGACAGATGAAGAACTTTGCTCATTCTACTGTGGCCCTTTTCAGAAAGAGGTATCTGATTAAAGTTTCTCAGAGAGCTGAGGCAGACACTAATAATGGAAAAATATAACTTAACTGGCCAGAATACAACCAATGTATTAGTAAGGTCTAAGGCTGGGTTATCTGCCATACAGACCACTGAAAATTAAACTAATCAAGGAAATGTAGTCTCCTCCTGCTAGAACTCAGAACTTCACTATTAGTCTCAGAGAACCAGCGCTGAGAGCCAACCTCATAAACATGAGGAGTCCATGGCTTTGGCCTCTAACTGCCAAATACATGCCTATTACAGCAAGTTAAATTGCAACACAGTTTCTCTCTGAACACATTATTAATTCTTTTGGTTCTCTACAGCACTGTCTTACTTCTTATTTTGTAGTGTATTTTTTTTAACAGTAAAAGTCAGTACTCCTTTTAGAGATCAAGTCTTACCTTAACAGAAAACACTGTTCCTCCTTTGGGTGTGAAAGAATTAAATAGAGCCAGCAAATCCTTAGCCTTCAGCCTATCCCAATCCATATTACAAACTGCCAATCTGCTTGTAATCTGAAAGAAAAGAACGTAGAATTCATAGGTTTCATTCTTGACTGCTGTGAGGAATACACAATGCTCTAGCAGAACTCAGTGGTAAAAATCAAAGTCAGCAGTAAACTTTGCTGAAAAAAATAAAAGCAGCATTGTCCTCATGACGTTTATCACTTAAACTAGCAAAGATCAGAAGCAGCAATTACCAGAGCACATAAAAAGGACATAAATAGTGAAGCACCACAGAATGGACTGCACCAATCACAGATTTAGAACTGCAGCGACAACATAATCACTTAGGATTTTGTTATCATCAAACATTGTCAGTCTCAGGAACAACCACTATCCCTGTATTGTGACAGCACTAGAGTACTGTGATTTATTACACGCTGATCGTGCTAGTTGTAAAGTCCTATTTCACTGTCTAATGATGTCTTAACTTCCTAAAGTGTGAGTTAAATAACTAAATTTTTGAAAAGTGAAAAAAAATCAGTAGTGAACAAAAGCAGTACTATTTAAATTCTGGAGTTTCTCTTTCCACCTGTAGACAGCTTATCTATAGGTATAGGTAGGTGCACTTAGGGGGAAAAGGAGATACCAGTGAAAGCTGCAAGTCTCTCATCATCAGACAATTTCATCATCACTTCCATTCTGTCACTAAAAGGCTGAAAAACCTTTATGAAAAATACTTCCACAAACTGTATGAAGTCATAACATTTCTGAGTTTGTCATGTAGCGATATTTCACATGCAAAGTATTGTTACCTCATCTCCACGAGGGGCATCTTTATCCAGCTCGCGCCACGAGTGCTCGATCTCTGGCTCCTTTGGAAACAGCTCGTTTAAATCCTCATCATCCTCTGAGCTCGTTTCAATGTTCCCTATGCCTCTAGCTAGATCTGGCCCACTATCACTTTCTTCATCATCTTCTGAATCACTATCATCTTCACCCATTTCCCCATCATCTTCTGGCTCTTCTTCCTCGCCTGTTTCTCCACCATCTTCTGATTCCTCTTCTACCGATTCTGCATCCTCACTTGCAGAAGTTTCTTCCTCTAACTGGCTTCTACATTTTACACTTTGGTCACAGATGTCTGAGCACAGAAAGATAAACATTAGATACCTATATTTATGTTAGAATTACGTATGACCCTTTACAAAAAAGAAAACTTCAGGGCTTTTTCATACCTTTTTACAGGACCCCTGAAAGGTGCAACGATGCAGGAGCAAATAACAAAAAACATCAGTGTTGCCTCTTTTGTTTGTCTAGTCTGGTCTAATCTAATTTAATTGCTCTTTAAGCCCCCAATTGTATTATCAATCTCAACTGTAATTAAATATACTGCTATTTTATTTATATTACAGAACCAATAGGTAGAAATCAGTTTAATAGCAGAGGCTATACACACGCACAAGCAATATAAATAGTTTTTCTTCAAGTTACCTGTTCTTTCTAATCCCCTCTAATATTAATGGCTCAATGCTGCCATGTTTACAATTTCAGTCCACAAGTTGTGATGTGCCTTCTGATGGTATAAGTTCATACATCTGCTGCTCAGTTTGATAAATACAGCAGTGTATATGCTGTTATAAATTTTACTTTCCTAACTAACCAACAATTTCAGCACCAGCAGTTAAAAGGACAGGGATGTTCACAACCTTACTGAAGAAACAGAACTGATTCTATACAGAACTGAACAATCCTTCAGCAGCACTGAATCTGAGTCAATCAGCTATTTTATAAGTGATCTTGCAAAATAAAATGGAAGTGATCATGCAAAATCTTGCATGGATAAAACAAAAGCAACAACATCCAAATAAACACAGCTGAATTCTCCTTGTTATTTGAACAACTAACCTGATTCTTTTATTTTCCCTCCTAGGGAGTGGTCCCTCCTGAGAGCTTTGACTGACTTAGTACCACTTGCTTGAGAAGACTTTTCCTTGTTTTGAGTTGAAATGGATCTTCCCCCTGACGCACCTCCTTGCTTGTTTTCCCCTTTGGGTAAAAGGCCCTTGTTTCCCCGAGAGCGATCGACTTCCACTGCAGTTTTCTGTGAATCCTCTTTCAAGCTGAACTTAGATTTACTCTTTTGTCCTTCTTTTTTAAGGTCATTTAGTTTAGTCACCGCTTCACATGTTTGGTCCACCCCTTGTTTGGTTTTTTTGCTCTCCTCCTTTGGGAGGCCACCAGCCAGGGCCTTTGCAGAATCTGCTTCTCCTTTACCTTGAGCTTTCTTTTTCTTTTTTTTCTTCACAGTGAGTTCTTTACTATCACTTTCTGAAAGATCAGAGTCAGATTCTGACAAGGCATAAAACTTCCTGAGGTTCTCTGTAGAGGTATAGTTAACAGGGCGACCTCTTTTGTCCACTGTGTATCTCAGCTTGAACTTCTTGTCATGAAACATCGCTCGGAATCGCTTGTCAATCTTGACTTTACGTTCCTTTTCAGGCATCTCCCAAAACCTGGGATCCCTTGCAACGCAGCTGAACCGGCCATCGCTCAGTATTTCCTCCTGGGATGACATTTTTGATGCCATTGAAGACTTGGACATCTACAATATGGAAAAAAACCAAACGTTTCTGATTAAAAACCCTCAACCAATTAACACAGATTTAGATACGTGACTGAAAAAAAAAAAAGGATTAAACAAAGTTGGATTTCTAACCTATACCTAAAAACTTCTTTCCAAAAGCACATATGGCAATTTCTGAGCATCACACGCCACCTGGTTGGGAGGGACCTCAAAGATCATCTGACCCAACATTTCTTGGCAAAAGCACTGTATATAGAAGATGGCCCAGCACTCTGTCCAGCCGAATCTTGTAAGTGGGAATCCACCACTTCCCGTGGGAGATGATTCCAATGGTTGAATGTTCTCATCAAGGAAAATTTTCCTCTTGTATCTAAATGGAATCTTCCCAGGAATAACTTATACCCATCACCCCTTGTCTTTTGCTTGTGACTCCTTGCAGAAAGAGAGTCTCCGTCTCCTCTGTAGCCACCTTTTAAATACTGGAACATGGGGATAAGTCTCCCCTGAGCCTTCTTTCCTCAAGGATGAACAAACCCAGCCCTCTCTGCCTTTCCTCACATGGCAGCTTCCCAGTCCTTTGGTCATCCTTGTGGCCCTTCTCTGGACCCTCTCCAGCCTGTCCACATCTTTTTTGTAGGGCAGGAACCAAAACTGAACACAGAAGTCCAGATGTGACCTGACAAGCACCAAGTGGGATAATGACTCCTTTATCTCTGCTGGTAATGTCTGATTGATGGAACCCAGCACCCTGCTGGCTTTGCTGCAGCAACAGATTTAAACAAGTCACAAATAATCCTGTACCTACCACAGTCTCAGCCACAAATCTTTGCTTCGTCAGCTGCGCAGGCAGCCCGGAAACCCCCTGTGCCCTGGGCTGCATCCAAAGTCCATGGGCAGCAGGAGAGGGGTGGATTCTGCCCCTCTGCTCTGGTCAGGTGAGACCCCACCTGCAGTGCTGCAACCAGGTCTGGGGTCCCAGCACAGGAAGAACATGGAGCTGTTGGAGCAAGTCCAGAGACCACCAAGATAATCAGAGGGATGGAGTTCCTCTCCTATGTGAAAAGACTGAGAGAACTGAGATTGTTCAGCCTGGAGAAGAGAAGGCTCAGGGATGACCTGATTGTGGCCTTCCAGTACCTGAAGGGAGCCTCCAAGAAAAATGGAGAGGGACTATTTACAANTAACGGGACAAAGGGGAATGGCTTCAAATATTAGAAGGTAGGTTTAGATTAGCTAGGAGGAAAAAATTCTTCAGTGTGAGGGTGGTGAGGCACTGGATGCCTCATCCCTGGAAATGTTCACGGCCAGGCTGGATGGGGCTCTGAGCAACCTGGTCTGGTGGAAGGTGCCCCTGCCCATGGAGAGGGTTTCGAACGAGATAGTTTTTGAGATCCCTTTCAACACAGGCCATTCTATGGTTCTACGATAATGGATAAACCTGGCCTGCAGACACATCCCTCCGTGACTCCCCACCAGACCCACACCCAGGACTTTTGGAGAGCTTAGCCCGGTGTCCACCGCAGCTACAGCGCACCAGCAGCACCACGTGCGCCGAGACGGCTGCAGCCCCCGCACCCGCTCCGTCCCCGACCCCAACGACGGCCGCGGCCGCAGGGAGGAGCCCAGAGGAAGCTCCGCTCGCACCGACCGTGCCCGGCGCCCGCCGCTCCCTCACGGCGCTGCCCGCACGCCGCACGCCACCACCGCACGGCCACTTCCGG
>VXBT01002850.1:542562-596574 GCA_013400235.1 Oriolus oriolus
CGCCGCTTCGCCTCCTCCTCCCCCCGCCGGAGCCTCGCCGGGCTCGGGCGCGCTGAACCCGTTCGACCGTCGGCTGAAGCGGAAGCAGAAGAACTGGGCGGCGCTGCAGGCCGAGCCCGCCAAGTGCGATTACCTGCGGGAGGAGGTGCGGGGCCGGGGCGGGCTGGCGGGGTCACCTTGAGTGCTGTGGCCAGGTCTGGGCCCCGCAGTACAGGGGGCATATTGAGGAGCTGGAGTGGGTCCAGAGAAGGGCAGTGGGGCTGGTGAGCACAAGTGCTGGAGCACAAGTCCTCTGAGGGAGCTGGGGTGTTTAGACTGGAGAAAAGAAGGCTCAGGGGTGGCCTTATCAACTCCCTGACAGGAGGCTGTAGCCAGGTGGGGACCAGTCTCTTCTCCCAGGCAGCCAGCGACAGGATAAGAAGACATCGTCTCAAGCTGTGCCAGGGGAAGTTTAGGTTGGACATTAGGAATTTCTTCACAGAAAAGAGTGACCAGACATTGAAATGGGCTTCCGAGGGAGGTGGCGGAGTCACCGTCCCTGGAGGTGTTTAAGGAAAGACTGGACGTGGCACTCAGTGCCATGGTTTAGTTGACAAGGTGGTGTTTGTTCATAGGTTGGACTTGATGATCTCAAAGGTCTTTTCCAGCCTCATTGATCCTGATTCTGACCGCAGGCTCTTCCCCCAGGTTGGCGGCAGGATCGCGGACCGGGTGTTTGACATCACCAGGTGAGCCCCGCCGTGTCCCGCAGCCTCCCCTCACTCCCGGCCGACGGGACCCTTGGGGAGAACCGCTGGATGCGCAGCGCCTTTCCCCGCGGAAGGATGCTCCATGGGCTGAGTTCAGTAAGGCCCTTAGAGATTAGCAAGTGAAACTTGATATAGCCTAAAACTAAAAATATTTAAAACTTAGTTATGCTCTGTATTGCTAATCTTGTCCTTTAGAACATTTCCTCTCGCTTTGGATGTTGGTTCTGGAAGAGGTTACATAGCTCAGCACTTAACCAAGGTACTGTCTCTTTATACTTAAAAGTATTTAAAGGGAGTTCATATGTGTCCCTCCCTTTCACATAGGGCTGTGTTACAACTTAAAACAATCATCTGAGTCTTGATGAGGTAAATCTTCCTCTTGTCTACCCCTATACCTGTAGTTACAGTTCAAAGCTGTGTTTTGTGCAGGCTATTCTTAATTTATTGCCACTGAAAACTTGACAAACGGCAGTGCAAGGGAAGTTATCTGTTATATAACAGTTAACTTTTAGTTTTGCATAGGAATATGCGTGGTTTTTGGTGAATCTATTGGCCACAGTTGTTAAAAAGAAGTGTCATGGAGGCTTTGAAGCCATTAACAGTTTACCCTTCATGAACCACATTGTAAGTAAGGTACTTCCTCGGCTGTTAATCCATAGTTTCTATTTAACTAAACTTATGCCTAAAATTACAGAATGTGTTTTCTGTCACCACTTCTGCCTCAGCTGTTCTCCCTGGGAGCAGGTGCCGTGTTGGGTGGGGAAAAGTGCTTTCTGCTTTGTATAAAGCTTTTATCAAAAGTGGAGAAGACTCTTTTTAACTTACTATAAATAGGTGTAAGTACCAAAAAAATTACTTATGTCCATTTACAAAACAATTGAAATATTTAATAAACTTTTAAAATTTTATTTCAGGAAACAGTTGAAAAACTTATTCAAGTTGATATCGCAGAGAATGCTTTGGTAAGTAGCTTTTTGAATGCTACAGTGCTTCAATTCTGTAATACAGGAAATCAAAAGAAGTGAGTTTCTGATGAGTTGTTTGTCTTCTAACCCAACATTAGAAAAATTCTGTAGAATCTGAAATCCCAACGGTCAGGGTCGTAGCTGATGAGGAATTCCTTCCTTTCAAAGAAGATACGTTTGATCTTGTTGTTAGCAGCTTAAGGTATGTATTAACAATTTATTTGTTTTGTTTTGTTTAAGTTGTTAAGAATGTTCTTTTCAGAGTAGCGTTAAGAAAATAAATCCAACAAAGATGACTAGTCCATTAAAAAGCAATAAGTAACGTACTTGCGTAGTTAATATGAGCATGCATTGGGAAAAACTGCTATCCTGATGACTCTTCCTGTTTTGTTTGTTTATTTTCCTTCAAAACACTTGGGAGCTTCTCTCTTTCCTGCATTTTGACAAGCTAGTCTTCAGGACTTGCATTGTCTCAACCAAAAAAAAAGAAAGAAAAAAGCATGTGACTGCTAAAAAAGCTGTTAGCAGGGAAACCTTCTAACTTTCCCAGCACTTCTGTGAGATTTCTCTCCTTCTCTCTTTTTTCCCAAGCAAAACTATTAGAAACAATTCTAAGAGTTTACAAAACTGTGCAGCTGTGTACTTTGTTTTCAATTCTTATAGAGATATTTTAGGATGAATGTTTTGAGGAATTGACCAATGGGTTCGGTAGGTGGCTAAGCTCGAGGTCGAGTTACCTCCTGCAGCTTTCTGTGAACATCAGAAGCAAGAAGCAAACTACATTCATAGAGCCGTTCTGTATGTTAATAAATAGTTCATTTGCTTTGCCTTACTCACCCTGGACTCCATGTCGTTGTTAATGAGACACTGAGACAAAAGCACTGTGTGGATAAACTTTGGTTCTTGTTTAGTATCAGTTTCAAGCAGGTGTTTCAATGTGGTTGCAGCTTGAGAAACCAGTTTGTGGCTTTGGCTCCTGAAACTCACTTAGCTAATTAAATAGTTACTTGCATTCCCTAAATTTTACTTGGTCTGAAACTGTAAAATGTGCACGTCTGTTCTTTCAGTTTACATTGGGTGAATGACCTTCCTAAAGCTTTCAGAGAGGTAAGAAAACGGTTTTTTAGTACTGTAAGTCAGCACTTGCCATTACTTGCATTGAGAGCGCTCTGTATTTCCAGGTCTTCTTTAAATAAGAGGCACAGAAATAACTCCTGTTGCACTCATTTGCTCCCTCAAATCAACTTGAAACAATATGTTTGTATAATATTTTGGATTCTCCACAGCTGAGATCATGGTAACCAATGTCACCTGAGGCAGTGCTATTGATTTTTATTGTTGTTAGCTCTTACTATTTGTAGTACAATACTACACTTCTCCAGAACTGCTTTATGGAGCTTGAGTTATTTTTAGGTCTCAGCTGTTTATTTTGAAATACAGCTTTGATCAAGGCTTTTTGATTTTGAAATTAAGCAAATACTTGTTGAGGGCAGAATTTTTTTTTTTCAGTAACAGTTTTGGTCATTTTGGATTAGTTCAGCTCTTTCCTGCAGGTGTAAACTTTAGTCAGATCAAAAATGTGGAGCAAGAACAAGGAAAACATTAAACAGTTTGCTGTTTTTTCCATTTATTTCAAATTGATCAGTCATTGCAGTGCTGTTCTATCACCTATCTATCACCTATAGGACTACCCTACTGTTACTGAAATAATAAAATTCAATTGAAATGCATTCAATACTTATAAAAAATACTTCAAAAGAAATACACAATTTTCACTGGAGCTTAAGTATTCTATAGAGTGTCAAATACTTTCTCCCACAGTAAATATAACTGACACTGTCTCACACTGGGAAGGGAACTGGGCTTTCTGGCCAACTTTCATGATTTCCTGTGTTGGTACCAGTGTCTTTGACTAATGGAAGCTGCCTTTAACTGCCTGATTTTCTCACCTGTCAATTAAAGGCTTTTTTACTAGCACAGAAAAGGTAGCTTGATTAATACTTAATTAAAAAACTACTGAAAATATTTCTGTTTCAAAAGCGTTGGAAGCTTTTGCTGTCTTGTTAGTCTGATTATGTAATCAGGCTCTTCTGGGTGTCTAAACCAGTGATCATTTCCAATTCTTAAAGAAGAAAGAAAGCGTGAATTTATTGGCCTTCTCACTAGGAAGGGGGCTAGGACTTAGGAGACCAGAAAGCAACTTGTCAGCCTTGGTGTTTGAGTTATGATATTGCTGTTCTGGCAAGTTAATAATAAGTAATGGTAGACATAAAAAAAATGGCATTATTCTATTGTCTCAGAAGTGCAGAGATTACTACTGGAAACTAAAGCCTCCGTTTCTCTTAAATCAAGCCATTAAAAAGTGTTTTTGCTGCTCTCAGAAAGCAAAAGTAAATAGCATACTTATCTTAATCTACCCTCCTTTTAGAAGTAAATTAATTGAGAATATTGTTTTAGGAGTATTCTGCTGAAAATAGTTTTACTCTTAATTTCCACAGTTTTTTCCATGTTTCCTGACTGGAAGTGTAATTTCTGAGGATTTACTCTTAAAAATAGAGAACAGTCTCTCTTCAGACAGAGTATTTGTTTGCAGTGTGACCAGAAGCCGTGGCACAGCTTGTCCCACAGAATACAGTCGATATTAAAAGTCTGTTACAGCTCTTACAATGATTGCTTGAGTTCGTTAAGAAAAAAAGTCTAAGAACCTCTTAGTTACGTAGGCTTCATGTAGAAAAGCCGTGCCCTGTGTATTTCTGTGTTGTAGATCCACCAGGTTCTCAAGCCCGACGGGGTGTTCATCGGGGCCATGTTTGGGGGGGACACTCTGTACGAGCTGCGCTGCTCTCTGCAGCTGGCCGAGCTGGAGAGGGAAGGGGGCTTCTCTCCTCACGTGTCGCCGTTCACTGCCGTCGCCGATTTGGGACATCTGCTCTCCAGGGCTGGCTTTAACACCCTGACTGTGGTAATTATAAGTAAGACAACAATCAGGCAGAACAATCCAGAATGTCAGAGCTGCTGGAATATAAAAATCTCTATTTACTAATGTATTAAAAACACACTGCTTCCTTCTGTGTGTTGTGCACCTCGCTGAATAGACTACAGAAATAGCTTGGATTGCCACTGTTACTGGCTTTGTGGTGATTAAGGGAACCAACTGAATTGTATCTTTGGCTTGTGGCCACATTTGGATGGTTTTCTTGGAGAAATTTCAGAGAATGTTAGACCTGCATGAAAAAACTATAGGCACTTGCTCTTTCTTCTAAAACCAAGAAGAAAATAATGGCATTTAAAATAAAATTTGATTGCATTTGGGCTACTAAGCAAAACTTTTTAGAAATGTATTACTAGGAAGCATGTATTATTTTAACATTATTTGAGCAGAAGAGGCAGATGAACAGAATTGTAGAATGGTTTGGGTTGCAGGGGACCTTAAAAATCATCCAGTTCCAACACTCCTGCCACGGGCAGGGAATAGTTTGGTAGTACAACAATGTTGACATAATGCTACTGGTTTAGCTTGATATACTCTAAAACTGAACTTCTCAATTCTTCTAGGACACTGATGAAATCCAAGTCAACTACCCAGGGTTATTTGAGGTTATGGAAGACTTGCAAGGCAAGTATATTCTTTGTGGAAACATAAGTGTTTGCTACATCAGTGGTGCAGGCACAGAAGAGTTTTACTGTGTGTTTCATAACTCCAAATCATAGAATCATGTGGGTTGGAAAGAACCTTTAAAGGCCATTTAGTCCAGCTCTCTGCAGTGAGCAGAGACATCTTGAACTAGATCAGGTTGCTCAGAGCTCCATCCAACCTGGTCTTGGATGTTTCTAGGTGTGGGGCTTTCACCACCTCTCTTAACAACCTGAGCCAGTGATTCACCATCTTCATCACAAAAAATTGCTTTCTTGAAAAAATACAATTCTTATTGCACAGGGGAAGCTTTAGGTTTTTTCCTGCTATCTAGTGAGTCAGAAGATTATGCCTGTCAGGAGATTTGTGTAGGGAAGCACAAGTCAAAGATTTGCTACTTCGTGGTCTGCTGTGAACGTTCTGCTTCCCTGGGGTTCCCATTCTGCATGAGCCTGTTCAGTGTAAGGTGCAGAAAAGCCCCTAAAGGGAGGAAGAAGCCTGTATCCCCCCCACCCTGATGTTTCCAGTGAGCCTTTCTAATTACCAGGGCATTCAGCAAACTGCTTTGGAATGAGAATAAATATATCCTTAATTTGCAGTCTGCTGAGGAACGACAAACAATTGAGTAACGATTTTGTGAATATTCTGATTGCATTTGTCATGGATTGTAAAGCAGTCATTCACATGCAGTCTGTTGTTACTGACAGCAACTCAGGGCATTTCTTGACTGCTGTTTGGTGTAATTCCTTAGTGGAAAGGCAACTTTTATTCTCAGCAGAAATGTTCAGATGCAGTAAGTGATTAAAAAGGTTAGAATTGTGGTTATTTTATTTTGTATTTTAAATCTCTTGGGATAGTAATTTTAATGATTATCTGTTAAAACAATACAGCGATGTGTCTGAATAAACACTTTGTACTCATTCTTAAAATCAGTTATACTTAAAGCCCTACATGTTTGAAGACTAGGCTGAAGAAGTAATAATTTGAAAAGATTTCTACCAATGCAAACTGTAAATGGCAAAGCTTAGGAATTGCAAGTTTTGGATTCTTACACATAAGAAACTCAGCTAATGATTTGTGGTATGTTCTCTCTTACAGTGAAGTGCAGGGGATTCTGTACTTGCTCTGGTTTAGTAAGAATCTGTCCTTAGTGCATGACACTTAACTCATGGCATGTGCTGTATCTTCTTTTTCTTAAAGCTGAAACATATTTTTAGGTATGGGGGAGAGTAATTGCTCTTGGAATAGAAAACCTCTGCTACACAGGGAGACGATGCTGGCAGCTGCTGCAATATACCAAGGTCCGTATTTGAGAGGTAATGAGTTCATCTAAAATGACTTTAAGAACATTTTTTCTGTGTCTTTTTCTATGACATTTGTGTAAAAAAACCTGCAAAAACCAAAACAAACCCAAAGCAAAACCAAAAACCCCAAATACTTCAGAACAAAATGCCATTATCATAAGCTATTTTTAACCTAAATTATAATGCCAGGATTTGAACTATATTGATGCACCAGTATGAGATATTTTTATTGTCCCAAATCTTTCACCAGGAGTCATTATGATGAATATGTCACGCTTAGTTCTGATGTTCTGAGAACTGAGTGTTTCGTAGAACTGACGGTCTGTACCTTTTCTCTGTCCCTTCCTGCCCTAACAGAAATGTACGGAAACAGCGATGGCTCGGTACCTGCCACGTTTCAGATCTACTACATGATTGGCTGGAAATACCATGAATCACAGGTAGTGTGAAGCTTTTATTTTCTCATTAAAGGTACTGTTTAAATAAGTGATGTTTTAAAAGCTTTCTACAAAACATTTTAATTTAAAATTAGCCCTTTATGTATTTTTTTCTTCTTTTTTTTTTTTTTCCTTAGGCAAAACCAGCCCAGCGAGGTTCTGCAACAGCTTCATTTGGAGACCTGGCAAAAATAGAAGGACTTCTTAAAAGAGGAAAAAAGTAGTTGTTCATCAGAAATAATAATTGTCTTGAAACTTCTGTAAAACTTCTAATTGCAGACAGTCTTCACTTGTGCTTATTTAGTGTTGATATCCTGAAATGATAATAAAGTACACACAGTAGAGGGTTTTTGTACTGTGCCACAGCATCATCTGTCTGAAATGGTGTTAATTTTTTGTTTCTAGATAAATTTTTGAGCAGTTTGCTCTCTCAAGTCTTTGAGAAAGCAATTCAACTCCCAACTTTTCATTGAATTACTCTTTTCAAAAATAATGCCTCTTCCAGCATTTCAGTATCACAGGCTGCTCCAGGTATGGTTTACGTGTCTTGAATGTATTTTTGAATTATTTCTCAAGGGTAATAGATCATAATAAATAATAGTGTATTATAAAAGTAAAGAATGGCAGCATGTATATTTATAAGACATCCTATAAGAGAAACTACCAGCAAATACAAAGATACGAATTATTATGGTTTTTATGGGTTGGGAAGCATGGGTAAAAAGTTACTGTAAGTATTGTTTGAGATTTGAATAATTAAGTGATACTTTATCTAAATATTAGTTTAAAATTACATTTATACATTACTTTCCACTTTTCTATGTCAGAGGCTAAAAAGCAAGAAGAGTAATCTCCTCCTTAGCTGTGCCATGGAGCTATGACCTTTTCTGTCTATAACTTCATTACCAGAAATTGATATTGATTGCAGCTATGACCCATTAATATGAGAAGTTTAGAAAAAATATCTGCCCAGAGATTTTGCTTGATTGTAGCATTCATAGAGATGGGGAGAAACAAAAAGGATGAAGACTATATAACCAAATAGGAAGTTCAGTAAGTTTTATCATAGTATCTGAGTGGTATATCAATACTGGTGGAACTAAAGCCTTTTTAAGCTTATTTCCTAAGCTTTTTTAAGATTATCCACCAGGTGGAGTTTGACAGAACTTGTCTGTGGCACAAACCCAACAGACAGGTAGGCAGAAGCCTTCCCATCTGTGAAGTCCTGATTTGGGGGGTTATTTCAACTACCAGGCTTTGACTTTGAATAAGAAATGGGCAGAGAAGATACAAATCATGAGAAGGAGGGCAGGAATAATCTGTCCTGTTTTTGCTTAACAAGCCTAACCCGTAATTATTCGAGGGAAATGAGTTCATCTTTCATTTTCTTAGAAAAGAACAGTAATGCTCCTGGAGAAAGGGGGAGAGACTCTAAATGGTCTGACAACCTTTAAAGCCCTCTAAAGACTAAATCCAAAACAAGAGCTTGTTTCTGTGAAAGCTTCTTTTTTTTTTTTTTAATACTGTATCAATGGACTCAACACAAGATACTGCATCTCTCTTCAGGTCTTCTCTGGCTGAAATAAAATTCCCTAATTTCTGGAGGCATCTCTGGTTTCCCAGATGTAGGTTTCTGTGAAGTTATGTGTCAAATTAATGTAACTTTATAAATCATTGCTTTAGTAGGTTAATTTCCAGTCACTTGAGCTGGTGGTTGTGACTCAGACATGTTAAGGGAATGAGGAGGTGGAATGTGCCGGGTAAATGTTAATTGGAGAAGTGCTCCTACTGTGCTCCTTTGAAGTACTCAAGTTATGGAGAAAAGGAAGAATTTCCAGTTCTTTGATTTCATATTTCATAGATGACATACATAAATAATGAAGTGTTTTGGCAGTGGGGAAACATACCTTCTGAACATGGAGAAAAGATGAGTAGTTTTCTTCCTAGTACTTGGGGGGGAAAAAGGTGTAGATATTCCATTAATTTGGGAAAGGGCTGAAGAGTAATAGAAGTAAGGAGTAGTAAATATGCCATTGGAGCAGTGTGGGTTGGAATTAGGGGACATGTAGCAGGCAGGCAAGGTGTTCATTTCCCTGGCTATGTTTAAATAACTGCCTTTGTGTGGGTTTTTAACTGCAATTACAGGGTTTTTTTCTGTAGTACTTCTTGGAATTCTAGGTTACTCCTGGTTTCTACGAGTTGCTTGAATAAGTAACTTTGAAAACACTTCATTTACTATGAAGAGATGTTTTTGTCACAAGGCTCTGTTTCATTTTAATTCTTTTTCAGATTTAAGTCTTTATGGCTTTTTGAAGTTATAATGAAGAAGAACATGGTTGCCAGTTGCTAGCTTAGTACTTTGTGTGTGCTGAGAGTCAGCTTTTGCAGAGTAAGTAACTTCTAAAAAGTAGTTGTGAAGGTGATGTAGTGTCTCTTGTAAGCTTAGTTAATTTTAAAAATCTATGCATAATACAGAATATTTTTCTCCCGATTACAGAATGAGAAAAGAATTCAAGGAAATAATTATTTTGATTAATCAAAAGCTAGGAGCCTATAAATAAAATAAAAATAAGTTTAGAAGAAGCATGGTTGCACTTAAAGAACGTGAGGTTTTTTTAGGGTTTGAGTCACAGATCAGTGAGTATGTTTGGTCTGTGTCTTTGGTTACAGGATCTGTCAATGTAAAGTTTTATTCAAGTTTGTTTAAGATAAAGGAATGAGATGCTATACTTTGAAGATTAAGAATTTGTGAAGTTAAAACATGAGAGAGGATTCTTCATTACCTCTAATTTATAAAAATGTCATCAGCAGAAGTACAGAAGTGAACCATACAAAAATAAATTTAACTGCATTTCTTTACACTGTTCAAAAAAGAAAAATATGAATGACACTCTTCTGATGTTTTCTAGAAAAACTAGGAGCTAACACTGAGCTTTCCATTGCAGGGGGAGAAGCACACCAAGCTTTCATATGGTGCTTCATTGGAATTTCCTGAAGCAAAAATCTGATCTCAGGAATTAGATTCATTAGAGCATCTTGTTTAAGAAGCCCCACTTTAGAAAGATAGCATGTATGTTAAACCTCTTAAGTTTTCATTTGTCTAACCCAAGGACTTAATATCCACTTTTCAAAGATGTGATCTTCTTTTGCCCAGGTTTTGGAGCCATTACTTTGGAGGAGTGCAATTATTGTAGTGCTTTGATTGGAATCAGTCTGAGTACTGAACCAAGTGTGACCTATGTAGATAGTGGTTTGATTTCCTGGATATCTTGGGTGCCTTCAGGTGAAGGAAAAGGAAGAAGAGAATAAAAAAGAAAAATAAAAACCTGAGATAGGTAAGTTTAGCTGAAGGCTACATATCAGAGTGAAGCAGAAAACACTGAAAGAGTGCATTTGCTGCTTGTAAGGGAACACCAACTCATGCCTTACTTAAATCAAGTTAGAATTGATTTGTTGATTTATTGGTAGCTTGTAATTAACTGTTAGTCTGTGAACTATACATGCGGGATTAATAGCAGCAATATAACAGATAAATGGCTACTAGACCCTTACAAAACCTTAGTAAACACCTTCACATACCTAAACAGGCTCCCATGGCGACTGCCCCACACACACCCCCAAATTTGTAGGTAAGTGCTTACCCCTGTCCTTTTAACAGGAGGTTTCAGTGGTATGAGCCTACCCTTCTCAGAGTATGTTATCCTGTGTGCATCCATCATCTTAGGAGATGGGGATGCTGTAGCTGCATTCTGATCTGGGCTGTTCCTATAACCTGCTAATCCACCCAGCTCCCGGGGAAGCACCCCAAAGGTGACACCCCAGGAGTGATCTGTGCTTGTTGCACCCTGTGCTTACAGCCTACTGCCAGGGGAGGGTGTTCCCTCAGGCCTCCACAGAGGTTGAGGTGCCAGGGGCACCTTCTTGATATCAGACCAGGTTTTCACTGCTTTTTTCTCCCTGTTAGAAATGTTAGGGCTTTTTATATTTGATTTTTAAGCTGACTTTTCTTTCCCACCTGAGGTCTCTTGGTAACTGCCTGATGACTATTTCATGTGGTTGATGGTTATTTTTCAGGCAATCCGAGCAAATTTTGAGCAAACACCCTCTCAGTACTGGATGTTTTGTTCACACACATTGCACCTGTATTTCTATCATAGCAGCTGATGTCCAGAATTTTCTGCCATGTTGTACTCCATGTGGGTTTCCCCCATTGTTTGGAGCTGTTTCTTGGGATACATGGTATGTTGATAAAGGAAGAGACAAATTCCTCAGAAGTGTTCCTGTTTTGAACCTTATTTTGAGGCAGTGAATGAGGAATACTGGGGAATCTTATTTGGCCTCAAATTGTTCATAATAGGCCAGAATATATTAAAACTTACAAGTTTTCTATTAATAATATGTAAAATAGGGAGGTTTCATTGTTATCATGCTAATAGATCCCAACTCCTCTATGTTTTTCTGCATTCTGTAGGAATTCCTTACAATTTGTACAAGTTGAAGAGCAACTTAAAGTTGAGATCTGCAAGTTAATGTGTGACTTTGCATCGATTTAGTCTTTTAATAGTGCGCCCACAGTTTGTGTGAGTACACTAAGAAGACAAGTGTACAAACAAAGAATAAAACTAATAAAACTGCCCTTGTGAATTTACCGTGAAAAATTCCATACTTCTGATCAAATATAATATCTGGTTTCATAAATGACAAAACTACAGGGACAGAAATGCACTGGATGCATTTCAGCAGCCTTCTGGTACTAAAGGGGCTGCAGAAGAGCTGTTGAGGGACTTTTTAAAGGCATGTAGTGACAAGGGATGATGGCTTTAAACTGACGGGATGGGTTTAGATTAAATAATAGGAAAAAAATTATTCCCTGTGAGGGTGGTGAGACCCTTGAACAGGTTGCCCAGGGGGGCTGTGGATGCCCCATCCCTGGAGAAACGTTCAAGGCTGAGTTGGATGGGGCTTGCAGCAACTTGGTCTAGCAGAAGGCCTCCCTGCCAGTGGCAGGGGGTGGGAACAAGGTGAGCTTTAACATTTCTCTCAACCCAAACCATTCTATGATCCTATGTATAAAATACCACCTTTTCAGCCAAATTAACAACATAGAAGAAGTTATTATTTTACTTGGTACATGCATTAGTTTAAATGGTTTGAATCTCTAACCTTGAACTTTTTACATCTGAGGTAAAGCACCCTAATACTGAGGTATCACTTGTCCTGTGGAAATACTAGCCAAAATGAACAATTTACTAAGGGAATCTACTGGGTAACAGGCCTAAGAAGTAGTAACTTAAGGTTTTTGTTGATGGTGGACTCATTGTACTCCCTGAGGTTTTTTCTCCCTGGAATTTTTTCCTCCCAGAATTGTTTTCTCCCTAAACTGAGCCACTGATGGTTTTATGTAATGCCCATTTTTTCAGCCATTGCATCATCTTGTCTTCACAAAGTGTGTATTGCTGTAGCACTCAGGTGCCGGGGCATCAGTTCTTACCAAAAACTACTTAAGGAATGTTTTGAAGTCTCCCGTTTCTTTTTCTACCATGTATTCTATTTTTAGTTTTGTGAAGATCTATTACTTTATTCCAGTTCTAGAATTATTGCTTGCTTTAATTTGATGCAGAACTTATATTTGTTACAGAACTCTTGATGTTATTTCCTAATGTCAGTTGTTTTCACTTCTGTGATTAAAAATGTAATTCCCTTCAAGTACCACTTCAGATTTGGTGATCATATTCCCAGTCAATATCTTTTCTGACTCAAAAGCAGGATGCCCAACCTTAGAGTAATATTGCAGTTCTGAGGCAGCAGCTGCAGTAAGTTTTACTTGGTAAACTAATGCTGAACTTCATCGGTAGCTAAGTTCAAAATATAAGCCAAAGTCGTAACTCAGTATCCACTTAACACAGATCTGCATAGCATCTTGCCCATGCCTGACATTTTGTCTGTGATTTTTTTTTTTACCTATAATTGTTTCTGAAATTCTAAAAGGAATAGCTGAGCTGGAGCTACTGCCAAGAGGTTTTGATAATCACATCTCAAACAAAGCATTCCTCAGATGATTTTGCCTCCAGGATTCAACTTCGAAGGCATTCTCAGGAGGAACTGCGGTGCTTTCACAGCACTGTTGAGTCAACAGATGTAGAGCACTTGTTTGATGCATGGATGACTGATTTTCGATTACCACCTTTCACAAAACAAACAAAAACATCTGTTCTTTTATTTATATATGAGCTTTCCAAGGAGGAGTGTACAATTTTCTTTAGTTTATTTTTATTGTGTGTGTTCTTTTTCCCTCCTGACTCATTGAATCTTCATTGTATGGAAAGTGAAACTTTGAGCACTGAATGGATTGGGTGATTGCCCCTCTCTTCAGGATGTTTTACAGCATGGTGGCTGGTATTTTTTGGTACCTAAAAGTTTATTATCCCTTACAAGATAGCTAAGCACAGGGTTTTAAATTAAATTCTATCCTAAAGATACGGTATTACGATAATAGTATGATTATTTATTAGCCTATGTTTGGAGCAGACTTAGTTGTTCTGCTCTGGGAAAAAATTCAGGTTTATGAACCCAAAGGCTTCCGAAGTGCAGGGAAGTGTTTCCCTGCACAGAGTTAGTAAATTTTCACAAATATAAAATTACTCAGTCCCTGCACTCCTTTCTGGCATTTTCTGCTGGACAGCTTGGCTTTGTTATACTGGCTCTCCTAGATCTCTGAATAGTCACATAGAGACTGTGCATCATTTTAGAAGTCTTGAGAATTGAAATCAGAGCCCCTTAGCTGTAAAAATAATCTGAGAGTTAGATCACAGAATGGCTTGGGTTGGAAGGGACCTTAAAGCTCATCTGGTTCCAACCCCCCTGCCATGGGGAGGGACACCTTCCACTAGAGCACCTCCCTGAGTGCTGCAGCAATGCAAATGCTTCGGTGCACCTACTTGTTCAGTCTCTGCTTTTGAGTATTGCTGAATAACTCCATTTAACTGTACTGTAAATATTATTTGTTTTCGAGCAGTTAACCATCTTGAAAACACATCAACATGACTTAGTAAGTGTAACACTTGATGAATTTACAAATGAATCTTGGCATAAGGCAAATGCATTTTAACACTGTGGTTTGTATGCTTGCTCCCTGCATATTTATTTTCAACTTCCAGTTGATTAGCTGCTTTGTCTTGTGTGCAGAAATGGCCTGTTTAATGCAGTGGGAAGTCGAGTAGAAGCCAGCATTTGTTAATGGATGCTTTGAACAGGCACAGTCAGACATTTTAAATTATTCTAACTAAGCAGGAATTCTAATTTATTTCTAAAGATAGAAGTACAACAACCCAATTACCTAGTTCCCTCACAGAGTGTAATGAGTACAATTAGCATAAAATTGCTCTATAAATTTAATGGGCAATTTCTTGTATGGACATTGAAAACACTAGTAAAAATGTGGCAAGCTATATTAGAGTCCATACAGTAACTTGTTCCCATTGGATGCTTCCTTGACAGAAGGCATTACTGTAAAACATCAATCAAATCTGTTCAGTGCAAGGAGTTTTTAAAGTATTGGATCAAACAGGCATGCCAGTAGGTTTGAAAGTTGCTCCAGAAAGAGATTTTTTTTGGCTGGGTTGGCGGTAGGGTTTTTTACCTTTTAAAGATGGCATTTTGACTGCGAGTTCAAACTAGTAGCATATGTGAGGATGTGGCCAGTTCTGTGTGTGTAGCCTCATAAGAATAGCTGGATCAGTTGTTCTAAATGTAGAATATTCACACAGCTGATAATAAAGATAATAAAATACTATTTAATACTCTTGAAAGTGGAAGGGGTGCTGGAGTCCCACAGCTGATGCAGAAGTTCTCAAATCATGATTCTGGCTGGTGCCAGCACTTGTGCAGTTGGTTGGATGTAACCAGCTGCGGGGCATTTCAGGAGTTCCAGATGATGGAATCCAAAGGATAATTTTCCCTCCCTTCTACAGCTGATTCATTTATCATGGGAAATTCTCTATGTGAATGTATTTTCATCTAGTACAGTAAACTGAGACACAGCAAAGTTGTGGTGACCTGCTGAGACTAAAGCGGTGAAAATTAATGCTGTGAGAGAGAACACATACTTAGAATAACATGAAGTCTCTTCTGCTTTGTCTGTTCCCTAGAGAGTGAATAAACAAACAAAAAACCCAACCCTGAGGCTTAAGGATTCAGACCAAGTTCTTCAAAGTATATTTTCATGACGGATTTTTGATTTCACCCTAGTGCAAGCTGACATTACTGGAAAGAGGGATAAATGTAAAAGACTTTTCTCTAAAACAAACTTAACAATCATGAAAATGCTTTAATTCCTTCAGGAGTGCATCCTTTTTAAAGGTACTTTTATTGCATTATTCTGTTAAGTACAATGAATAAAATTATAGCTGCGACTGTGGAAAGAGCAAGTTATTTCTTGTGCATTAGAACAGCAACTCTCTTAGGGATTTATGCCCTACCACACTTTTCCTTGTCTGATAATTTCATACAGCGCGCTTGCCTGCTTTCTTCTTTTGCCTCATCACTGGACAAATGAAATAGTTTGCAGGTTCTGGGCTGCTTTGGAGAGCTAGCGGGCTACTGTGTGTACTCTGTGACCAGCAGCCTGCCAAAAAAAACAGGCATTGTGTTCAATTTACTTGATTGTAGGGCCATTAAAACATGCATCTCTACATTTCTAGGATTTAACTCAGGGCAATGTAAATTACTTTATTAAAATATATTAACACGTAATTAAAAATTCTGTTCCAGGTTAAACGCAAAGAATGTTAATCCTATGGGATTTCTAACTTTGGTTTATTCAAGAAATAGTATTTTAAAGTAGGTATTAAAAAATGGGTTTTTTTAAGTTCCTGAACTCAATGTGAACCCCCCAGCGAGGGGAGAAAAGCATGGAGGAGTCCATTGCTGGCCTCCCTCAAACTGAGCTGTACTCTGCTAAAATAGAAGTTCTTACGGAGGAGAAGTGTTCTTAGGTCTTTTGTTCAGAGAGAGTCACAGAAAAGATAGGTCAAAGTTTTAAATAAATCTCTTGGGAGAGTGTATTCATATCTTACCTGGTAAATCAGTGCATCTCTCTTCACTAGTAGCTGAAGATTAAAGATCTGATTTTCTGATAAGGGTGTTTTGGCAGTAGAGCTAGTAAGAAGTTAAATATTTTGTTGGTCTGTGTAGGAATTTGGGTGTGTTTGACTTGGAATGTGAGAACTGCCTCACCTAATCCTGATTATAGGAATAAAGTTACTCACAGGTAGTGCAGGAAGGAGCTGATTTTTGTGGCTGTGCTCACAGGGTTAGCTGCTCCTGAGCCCCAGCAGCATTTCAGGGCTGCCCTCACCTCTGCAGGCAAAAAAATTAAAAAAAAAATTTAAAAGTTCCCATCTCTGGAAATGCGATCAAGCTGGATGGGACTCTGAGCAACCTGATCTGGTTGAAGGTGTCTCTGCTCGTAGATGGCCTTTAAAAGGCCTTTAAACCCAAACCATTCTATGATTCTGCAATCTTACTAAAGTGGAAATTATAATGCTTTTCACCCATAAAATGCTTTGTGATTGACAAGATAGAACAAGATGTAAGCACAAAACAAACCCCTGTTTCCCAAGAACTTTCAGAAGTTAAAAATATACATATGGGTAAATTTGGAATTTGGCTGCAAGGTCAGGTAAGTAGAGCATCTTTATTGCTTGTAAAAATAATTGTGTTGATTTTTCTCTTCCGTGAATTTTTTTCAGCACAGGCTTTTACCATCTATTGGAAGCAGAACACTTGTGATCTGAAATGAATAATTAGCTGTTGAAGTAGGTCTGTACTGTGTCAGTACTGTCTTCCACTTGTCTTCTCTTACGTAACAGAGAAATTGAAACTAAAATGGGGAAAAGTTGCTAAATGGTATACAGAGGTTTAAATTTTAAGTGAAAATGAGATTGTGATTTTCAGAAGATACTGCTTGGGAAAGACACCTTTCCTCCTAGTGTTCTTTTAGTAATCGTATTTTCAGCACTGTTCTTGCAGAACTGAATTTCTGAGCATACTTCATTTTAAAAAATAATAGTAATTTAAACTCTAATGTGGTGCCATTAACTGACTATTTTTGCTAAATGGTACCATGAAAAGCAAATCATTTAACAATAATAAGGACATTAAATTCAGCATTCTGTGGACCATATATGGTTTGTATTTTAGTAAAACATGCACATTTCATTTTTTATAATGTACTTTGCATAAATGCTGAATGTGGTTCCTCTTTTTGGTCTATATTTGCAGTTATTGTCACTTGTATTAAACTGTTTTGCGACTTGTCCAGCTCTGTGGAATACAGCTAACTGCATGTTGCTGTCTATAATTAACTTTTTTTATTCAAAAGCATAATTATTTATTTTAAAATAAATCAGCAACACAATATAAACTGACCCCAGGAGAATGAAGTTTATGATGGAAGGGAAATGTAATTTGGAAAGGTACAGCTCTAATAGAGGAATGTGTGTGATAACCATGAAAACCTGCCTCTTTCACTGAGAACTGGAATAGTGAATACAAGGGAAGGAAACTAAGGAAAGAAAGATAGCTCATAACCTAAATGTTGAAATTCACACTCAAAACTAATGAGAGAGATGGGTTATTACCAACTCAAGATTTTAAAAAGTAAAGTATCATATTTTTCATTAACCTTCTTTAATAATTTAGATTGCATGTGTGTTTTTCCATTTCACCTTTTCATGCCCTGCCTTCCCCTTTATATACTGTAGACGACTCTCTGCTAGTTTTTCATTTCCAAGCTGTGTTACTTAGAGGTACTCAATTATATGTCACAATGGTGTCTTTCTTTCCATTTACTGAGTGACAGAGTGCATATCATTTCTGCATTGATTCATATGTTAGATTGCCACAAATGCTTAGGCTTAAGACCTTGACATTAATTCCTTCTCCACAGCCATTTATGTCAGGAAAACTCAATTGTTTGAGCACTCCTGGAAAGTAAATGCAAGAAATGCCTTGATATCATTAAATCAAATTCACTGAAAAATATAAGAAGGATGAAGGTGAAGATATATGGCTGCAGATCTGGAGTGTGGTTAGACATGGAGATAAGCCTTGTAGCCTGCTTGAGCTCAGGTATTTTTATTGCTTATGCAGAAATTAGTTGCATGTATAATCTGACAGCAGGTCACACAGCAGTTTGGCTGGAACAAGCCTGGAACTTCGACCTCCGGGTTGCCAAGTTACTGCAGTTGGTGTGTTCCTTTGCTGCAGGCATTTGTTAGTGGTTTGTAGAGCTGCTCTGAAAGGGAGCAAAGGGTACAGCTACAAACAGTGAAGCTGTGGCCAATATGTAAATATTGTCATGGTTCTAAGCAGTCTGAGATAGTTGCAGGGATGGAAGTTTAGGTTCCTGATGAGGGAGCCTCTGCAAAGGAAAGGCAGAAGGCACAAAGAATTGAGGAACGAATCTTAATTGTACTTTCTGTTTGCTCCTTGTTGCTCAGGCCCTGAAGTGCCAAGGTTGCTAAGTGGCTTGAATGTTTGTGAGACTTTTTTTTCCCAAGTGGAATAAAAGCAGTTCAGAGCAGCATATTTGTTCAGTGTTCAGTTGGAACATAGAGGGACTTCTGAGGGCAAAACCCTTGTTTTGGGACCTGACTCAAGAAAGCATTTTTGCTTCCTCTTCTTGTTACCAAAAATAAAAAGCATTATTAAGCTAATGATGTTTGCAGCTATGCCAAGGAAGCTGTACTACTTCCATGTGATTGCACAGAGTATTGACAGAGAATGCTATGAAAAGGACTTGGAAACACGGGGCATTTGGAGAGGAGAGCTCAAAGGGTACTACAGCCTAAGCTAAAGCCTGAGATATCAGTTCACATAAGAGTCAGAGACTTTTGAATCTGAAAATGAAAAGCCTAAGTGTCAAAGGTAAAGGAATGGCAAAAGCAGCTGTCAAGGGTGGGGTGGTCAGCAGCTGGATTCCCAATACACCAGAGAACTCAGGGTGACAAGCAGGAAAAGGAGTACTGTCAAAAGTATCTGCTATGGTTTCAGGATCAGAGAGAGAGAGGAAAACAGGTTTATAGAACAACATGAAAGGAAGGCAGATAGGATTTAGCAACAGCTTCACTAAAGGAGAAATAGATTTGAGTGTTGTAATGATGGAAGAGAAGGACAAGTTTGAATGAGGGGAAAGGGATCTGACAAACTTGAAACTTTCTTTTTGTTACTTAGCTGGAGATGACAAGGCACACCTTCGATTCTGGTGCTAAAAATGGAAGCTTGGAGTACAGCCAGCAGCTATTTAGTTCACTCAGAGGCAGAAATTACTTTTGGAAGTACTGAGAAGAGGTGATGTCATTTAGGTGAAAGAGACAAAGTGCACCAAAAGAAGCTGCAGGAAAAGGAAATTTGTCTTTTTATCAGCTTATTCAATCAGATCAAGTTTTAGGAGAAGTAGTTATTGCTTCTCCTATTTTCTTTGACTGATAGGTGCAGTCATTGAAAATATTTTAAAAGTTACTATGAAGATAAGATTTGGACTTTGTCATCCTGGTCACTCAGATATGTCAAATTCCAGTGAAGGAAAGGAAAAAGGTTGTAGATTGAAAAGGATTGGAAGTAGTAGAGCAACAAGAATTACTTTGCTATACAAAACACTGAAAAGGTTTTGGAGAGAGGTTGACTGGAACAGGTTCAGTGATGAAGGTGAGAAGCTGAAAATGAGACGAGTCAGTGTGGGGAGTGGTGTAGGCTGACTCCTACTCTATGTGAAATTCACGGTCAGCTCAGTATTTCTTGGCACTGTGAACAAGGTTGAGTTTTAATGCCTAGGAGGTGAGGGGAAAATAAATTTCCTCTCCCAGAGAGGATGAAAACCGACTCCTGTGGCTGCTGCTACCTGCCAGAGAGTGAGTAAATCTGCAGCCGTTGGAGACAAGAAGTCAGATGCAGTGCCATGGCAACTGCTCTGAGACCAAGCAAGTCTGCCTCTTCTTGCTTTCTGATGTTATGCTTTTTCCATCCCATTGGTCTGAAAGGTTATTTCTCTTTTCTCTCCCTCCCCCCCAGTAATTGCTTGCTTTGATAATAGTGCATAAAAATGAGGAAAGACGTCATTCAAATTGTTACGGAAAGATAAGAACACAGGGATTAAATCACTTGAGAAGGCATCAACAATACTGGTTGTTTTTAATGGACAGATGAGAAGGTATGTTTCCGTTTTCTGAATAAAACCTTTTCCTCAGTACAATAGTAAATAAAGTCTGTCAGTAGGATTGATTTAAAGATACAGGTGAGGAAGTACTTCAGGATATCTGTTTTATGTCGGCAGCTTCATACAATACAGTCCATTAGTTTTTGAAGGCTCCAGTGGAGTCGTGCTGGCTTGAAAGTTTCTCAGAGTTTTCATGCTGATTGGTAAAACTTTTTGTGCCTGGGGTCTTCAGGAGCTCGATATCTGTCTTTGGGGCATCACCTCTTAGGGACATCCTTCAGAATACTGAAGAAGCCTTGGTGACTTCAGTAAAGGACCCAAAAGATATTTAATCTCGATTTGAGAGCTCAAATACCAGAGAAGCTATCACAGGCCTTATTTGCAATGGTTAATTATTCACTATTTTAAAAAGGTGAACCTTACTTTCAGCCTTAAATCTGGAGCTTGCAGCTGTTACATTGATTACAGATTGCTATATAAGACTGTAACCCTTCGGAGTAAAAACATACCCAAGAGTGGATGGTGATCAAATTATGTTTTAACACACTTGGATGAAAAATAAAGCAGTCTTTAGAACTGCTTATTCTTTAAATAGCATTTAATTGAACTGAGGACTGTATATTTAACAGGGAAGATATTTTTACCCATTTCCCTCGGTTTTTATGCTGAATTTCTTTCAATTTTTGAGGGAACTTGATGTATTTTTTTCCTAGAAGAGATTCATTTAGCTAAAGACTTTTTTTTTTCCTTACAGTTTTACTGACTGTAGATATGGTACCGAGTAGATAACTTTTGATGCAAAGAATATTTATGTATGATAATTATGTAAGTGAGAGGTATGGTTGCACAACCTGAGGATGTGAAAACCTGCTGTCCATCATTTTTAATATGCATAAACCTTCATAGCACATGTTATTTTGTGAACTGATCACAGAAAAAATCCTTTGATGACAGAATAACTGCATTCTCAGGATCAAATGTGGATTGATTTCACCAGTGTGAGAAAGAAAATATACAGTACAGAAGTTCTTAGAGCAGCTTTCCAGTTCAAAAGCCCTTGGGTAATGGTGGACAGAAAAGAAGAGGTAGAACTAAGTGAGATTTTACACTCCTGCAGCACAGCTAAGCAATGAGCCAGACCTTAGTGTTTTAATATGCATAAAGTATTCTATGGTTTAATGAGATCTTGAGCTTTGGCTCTGAAGATTGTTAGTGCCCTGGTGAAATAGCCATTCAGACTTCAGGCATACAATGAGAATTTGCTTCCTCTTTCAATTCTTCAACTTCTTGGATAGAATTTATTATTTCCCTAAATATAAGCAGCTGTCAAAATTCATTATATATTACAGTACCCCTTTTTGCTATTTTTAACTCCATCTCATTAAGTGGATTACATGGTTTCCTTTAGTAATTAAGTGCAGATTAAATATTGTATTAAAAACATAAGAAATGACACTTTTTCAAGTGCCATTATGAAATTTTTAAAGGCAAAAGAGCTACTCTGATGTTTCTTTCCAGAAATGTTGGTCAACAAAATAAATATATCTTTTCCTTGTTGATGTGATTGTAGAGTCAAAAGCGTCAAGATGAAATGTGCTCTGTTCTTTCCCACTTAAATTCTATTCAAAGACAATTCACTTTTTGCCTATTTTATCCTTTCATTCTTTGCATAATAATGACATCCTTCCAAGATTTTTGTTGGATATGGGTTATCTGGACACCACCAAACTTAAGTATTAGTAGAGTCAGGGAACAGAGAAAAAATGTAAATCTAATTGGGGCTTGCATATTAATTTGGTAACTATTGGCTTTATTTGATAATAAAATAGCATTTCTATTTCTACCAGCTACATAGAGTCAAATCAATCCATGAAAATTACTTGTAAAAATTCTCCTGCATGTTTTCAAGTTTCATCAAGACAAGCATTATTGACCCAAATCTTTCTTCATATGCACTTGCAGAGTCCCAAATCTAAATTCAACCTATATAACATCAATCAATTAAGACTCTCTATAGAAATAAGAGAGGGATTAGTTCATCCAGGGATTTGATTCCCACCTAAGACTTGTGTCACCCTTGAAAGCACCTCTCTGCTTTTACTGCCCATAAGGCAGTGCAAGGCAGCCACTCTCCTGCTCCAAGTGCCCTGTTAATGCCTAAAGTTGGGGGAATATAAACTTCGTGGTCCCCACTGAGCTCAGTGTAGCCAAACCGCCCAGTGTAACTGGGTCCTGTGTCTTTGGAGTTAAGCTCTACGTTCACCTCCTGCTTTTCTTCAAGTTTGGTTCAGGTATGGTTTAAGTATAAAGTAAGTGTATGTCGTTAATGATCTCAATCTGGATCCTAGGGAGATTTCTTTGGGTAGTACTGTTGCTAATTCTAATTTGTCTGATTTCAAACTAAGTCACCAGTGCATAACTTCTAAGAGCTAAATTCTGTTCCCCAGGTTGGGATGTAGTGACAATCAGCCAATTCTGTCACCAATGCTCAAGTGAAGCTACAGCATTTTCTGGAAAAGAGCAAAAAGCAGCCATCATACTATCCTTATGCACCTGAGCAGCTGCCTTAGACTTAGCCATTATCAAATCCTTATTGGTGGCAATTTATCAAATTAGCTTTAAAATAATACATGCCTTTTTCCAAATGTTATACCATTAGCATGCCCAATTTTGACTGTCTTTATCAAATAGTAAAAAGCTTTCCTTAAAATAAAACAGTCTTTCCACTCCCCTCCAAAAGGTGAAATGAGTTTGATATATTCTACATTTTCATTTTGTTTCACGTGAATTGAAAAATATTAAAATGCACAAAAATGTGTTTCCCTGATTAGCTTTTTAATCTGATTTCTTGCTAAAAGTGATTATTGCACATGCAGTCCCACTCAGCTTTGTCATGACAAAATAGCCATAGTTTTGCCTGGGAGGTGGAAAGTGGCTGAATTTGAGGTTATATGTAAAGAGTTAGATATTGCAGCAGGAAAGAATTCTGTCTAAAGAACAAGGTCAGGTTAGCTCTGCTAGAACCGGACAAACCAGCAATCTGGAATGCTTGTTGCAGAGCATTGGTATGTATGGAAGATGTTACTTTTTGTGAAAACATGAAATGGTGTTCCAGAGTATCATCATTGAACATACATCCCCTGCTCTGCCCAGCTGATGCTAGTATCTCTGAAAGTGCTCACCAAGTATAAAATTAATGAATATATATATTTATGTGTGTATGATTTATGTATATGTCTTTTGAGAGGGCAAGCCTTAGGCACAAGAAAGTACTTACATCTTTGTTATTTTGCAAAGCCTTGCAGACTATGCTGACCTAGTAAGTCAGAATTGTTTCTTCTTTTCTGACAGTGGAGATAGAAAGAAAAGAGACTCACCTTCTGGTTCAATTGCTTTCCCTACAGCACTGAAGTAGGACGAAACTTTCTCCTAGTTTGATGCAGTCTGGCAGCCTCAGTTCCCCTTTTGGTGGAGACCTAGAACCTACTTTGATTCCGTATTTGCAGCTTATTATCTTTCTTCCATATTTCTGGGTTTTATAGCTATTTCAATATTGGATCTTAGGATCTAGATTGAAATCTTACTATTCTGGGCATGGTGAAACAAGTACAAGAACAAGCTTCCACCCTGAGAAGTCTTAAAATACAATCTGCTCTTCCACAAGCTTTAAATTCTGTAGGCTGTGTCTGTGTTAGCAAACAGTGTGGAGCAGTGGATGTGGATCTGCAGGAGCAAACAGGCTGCAGGTACTCACTGTGTGGGTCTTGATGGGGTGAGTGATGGTTTTACATCAGACTAGTTAAGATGTCATTCTATGAGCTAAATGCCCGTTAATGGTGCACTTCCAGTTTAGTTTCACCTTAAACTAATCGAGTTAGTGCACATCAAAACTGGTGCACAATGTGAACCAAATCAGGTAATCAGTGAGATTTGCTTTGAAAAGTACATTCTTGAGCACAAGGAGCAAATCCTGGACTTTTTGTGTAAAACTTGCTGTTGTAGTAGCATAAACATGATTGGTGTCCAAGACATACATACACATGCGGAGTGCCTAGGGAATCCATGTATCTGAATGGATCCAGCTGAAACCAGTGGCTTACTGTCTCCTGGTAACGCTTGGTTTCTATGATTTTCTGTGCCTAAAACACAGGCCTTAATGACTTTGACACACAACACTCAAAAGTTTTTTGTGTGTGACAGTGCCTACCTTGAGCTCGACTCAAGAAACATCGTTAGAGCAGAGGGCTGAAGCATACCCCCATAAACACCCAAACCACTGTTGCCTTTTGTGTTGCTCCCGTTTCACCCTAGAGGCCCAGATAATTTTAACAAAATAGCTGAGCGTTTCCCCCAAACCTTCTGTCACCCAACACATAGTTTAGTGCTTAAATGCTCAACTTTTGTCCATCTTCAAGCTTTTTAATCCAACAGCAGTTGTTAAAAAACTATAAGACCTAAAGCTGAGATGAAAAAAGAGCAGCATATAGTGACCCAGAGATATCAAACCAGCCAGCTGATGCTAAATGTAATGAAACTGCATAAACATGTTGGGTAACTAGAATAAACATGCACAAGGAAATATTTCCAATATTCTTTTCTCTTCTTAGTAATTATTGGACGATTCAGTAAAAAAAACCAGTAGCTGGAAAAATTCAGTGCCAGGGCTTATACTGGAAATTATCACCAATTCACCCTTCATGTGGCTGCAGATATAAGGCCAACAAGAAATAAGAAATGATGGTCTTATTTACCAAAACGTAACGTTTCTGCTAGCTCTGTATGTTTCTGTTAGTTCTGTATTTGCTATTGCTGCACTAAGGACACTATTACAAGAATGTTGGTTTGCAAAATAAGATACTTTCATTTTATCATCACTCATGTAAACTGGATGTTCTACTGATGATACTTAAAGGATAAAATTATCTCTGGCAAAACCAGAATAATATAAGAAAACTCAAGTTGATTATATTAACTTCAAATGGTGAAATACAGTTTCAGCCATTACAAACAGAATTTCTTATGAGGCACACTATGCTTCAGAAACAGAGTTAAAAGTCAAAATTTACGACTTAAAATACAACATGACTACAGTTTTTTTTTGAAGTACAGCATAATCTTGGGAATTAGGGAAACTTCTAGCTGGTGCTTCAGTATCACGGCCAGCAGTGCTCCTACCCCTACCCACCTGCAGAAGAGCTTGGCACCATATCCCACAGGAAGCTTAGTCAGCTCTGTTAAAGAAATTGCAATAGTATGGTTTGAAATTGTATGACAAAACTTAACACCTACTCTTGCAGCTAATGTAGGGTACAGTCATTTTGAAAGAATGAAGTGTTTGGGGGACTCGTAACTCAGAGGGCTGAGCTGGTTTTGCTTGTAACGTCAGGGAAGCAGCACAGGTCTCGTGAGCTGTGGCTCTGCTGGCTCAGCTTGATTTCTAAGAAGTCTTAAATGTAGCTCTCTCATGCTCTGCAAGACTAAATAGGGTATAAATATAATCAAATATGAATCCATTAAAGCTGCAAAGCTGTGCAGTCAGGTTCATTTCTTGGCTTAAAGCACTAATGCACAGTTGAAATTTGAGATGTAAGGCTACAGTGGCACAAAACGCAGCAAGTTATGTCTGATGGAACCTCTGCATGGTGGGTTGTTTGGTTTGGAGGTTTTTTTGGTTGGATTTTTTTGGGGTTGTTTGTTTTTTGCTTTGTTTTTGGTTTGGTTTGGGTTTTTTTTTATGGAATATATCAACTACTGAAACTAGAAATGTTTTTCAGGAATAAGTATACCTATTAGATTTAGTAAAGATTTCATAGGCACACTTTGGAAATTCTGATGAAGAATTGGAAGAGATTTCATTGGCTTGTGGGTTTCATTTTTAAAAAAACAACAAAAACAACAAAAAACACCCACATCAAATCCTTAAGTTTTGTGTGGAATTTAGAACAAAAATGGTATTGATCGTAATGTCTTTGATATTTCCAGTGTAGGCTACTGAGAACTGGACATAGTCCGGTGAACTCAATGGCTCAGACATGCAGATAATCACAAAATCATAAAGGCTGGGAGCCCACAAATCGAGCCAATGGAAACTGATGTAGAGTCTGGGGTATGCCATTTTTGCTGTGTATTTCAAGATTTTTGGTAGCTACAATCTGGAATTAAAAACATTAGTGATAATTGAGATTAGAAAGATAGAAATCTACAGCAGATCCTGCAGATATTCTAGTGAAGCTCCTTCCATGAACCCAAGGAAGTAGTACCATACCATATTCAAAATAGAGATAATTCTTAGAGATAATTCTAGAGATAATTTTATCAGACATTATTTTTATTATTTTGATTGAATTAATGTTCATTTTATGTATTAATGTATTTTGTGTAAGGAATATACAGTTCTTCAGAGCCTTTAAAATGAATGAAGGGGAAAGATAAGTGCATAGTTCATGGACCATTTGCAGCCCACCGTTCTGCACAAGAGGGAAAGTTCAGAGAAAAAAAGGCAATCACCTGTACAATTTAAAAGAAGTTGCTGTGATGTTAAATAAGGTAGAAATAGAACTTCTCTTCCACAATTTCCTCTGAAATGTGAGTTAATTCTAAAGGAATGCCATGCTGAAGCACTGGAGAGACTTTTGACCAAGGCGGTGGAGGTTTCACAGTGAGAGTGACAATTTCTAAATATAACTGCATTGTCGCACGCTGTTCCTTGCAAAACTGTAACAAACTGCCATCCTAACAACCTCTTATTGTACAATTGCACATTAAATTGTCACCCACTACAGAACTCCTTGTTGGTCATATATTTTTTAATCTTGTCTACTGTAAAACTACAGGAAATATTGCAAAGGAACATCATAGCAAAAATAAATGTTATTTTTCAGGTTCTCTGCAGGAGACTGGAGCAGGCTGCCAGGCAGAAATTTCAAAAGCAGACTTGCTGTCTGAGATGCTATGGGACCATGGAGCAGCTGAGGAACGGAGAATTACTGTTATATAAGCCTTCTATTTCCTGGCTGAACAAGGCAGGTCTCTTGTAGAAACTGAAGCCATGAACTAGCATGAATCCCTAATATGTGTGACAAAGCGTAACAGCAAAGTGGGAGAAGGCATCCAAGTGTCAGAGCTCTGCAGGATGTACCCCAGAGGGACAGCTGCAGGTGTCTGTCTCTGGGGTGCATCAGATGAAATGTCGGTGAGTGAAATTGTTTTACTGATAAAAAACTTTCACACAGGAAGCAGAATGGGCAGATCTGGTTTGTAGGGACAAGGGAAGGGGTAAATGGTGCTGGGCCAACATGTTCATTCTCTCCAGCTGGTGCCTTCCATGGCAGTTTTTATCAACTCTTTTACAGTGGGATGCAGTCACCAAACTGTGCCATGTGTGGTATCTCGCTCCTTTGAAGTTCATACTTCAAGGGGAAGAGCAAAGAGAGATTCTGCCAGAGTATTCGGGTGGATTCAGTTCAGCCTTCTTTGTATCTTAAGAGGGAAGGAAAAAAGGCAAAGTAAGTGGAGAGGGAAAAGAAATTCCTGCTCAGTCCAGGACTGGGTAAAGTTGATGCAAATCTTGGTTTGATTTGCATGTGCAGGAGTCATTTACAGTCAATCATCAGCTTTTTCCCTAGTGCTTTTGTCCTAAACTTCTTATTTTGCACTGCAAAGTAAGGCAGTTACCAGCTGCTTTTCTGTTATCCTCTGAGGGGAGCATTCTGCAGCTGCTGAATTGCACTCAGAACAGTGGAGAATGATCACCATGATTTATAAGGAGGCTTCAGGTCAATACCCTGCTGAGGAAGTGAAGGAGCAGGGGCTGATCAGACAAAGATAACTGCTTCTGCCTGGAAGTTAAACGGCTGCCCTTCAGGGGAGACCACATAGGGATCGCAGGTTCAATCGCTCCAGCGATGTGGTAATCACTAGATGGGTCATTTACCTAAGGAGTCTGGAGATAGCAATAACTATTCATTACTGCAGAGCTATCAAAATGATGGCTCTCTTTTCTTCCTGATTTTCTTGGGCTTCTCTTCTCTGAGCATATAGAGAGCAAAACAGGAAAGCCATTATATTAAACAATGAGCTTGGTTGTAAGTAGTGTTTATAAATGGTACTGAAGAAGAATAAAATCCAGAGAGGACAGTCTACTGCTATTAACACAAGTTATTTCCACTCATGGGTTTGTGAAGTTCTTAGTCCAAATTAACTGAACTTCCCACTTTGGAGATAGTAATGTCACAAGAGATTGACAGTCTTCCCTTTTGAGCACGGGAGTAAAAGGAGAAAGATGGGCGTTCAGATTGGTGTCATCGGAAGACAGGTAGACTCAAGCCAAAGAAATCTTTGTTCAAACTGCCTGGGGCACTATGTGGTGAAAGAGTCTAAACATGTTATTCAAACTTCGTGGTTAGAGAGCACAGGTAATAGAGGCCAGACAGCTGATACCCCTGAAAGGGAGAGCTGTTCTGGTGTTGATAAAACTGATCTGTTGGCTTAGACATTTAGCTGGGATGCAGAGGACTTGTATTCTATTTCAGGTTTTATAAAGACAGCCCATGCTCCCTGGACAGTTGGCTATCCAACTTCTTCTGTGGTTCCTATGGGAGAAATCGGTGTAATAATTCTCTTGCTCACAGTCATGTGCTGGTAACCAACAGAAAAGATCACTGCCATGGTGCTTTAACTCCATGCTCCCTCCACTAAAAGTTCAGAGAAACAAGGATGAATGTGTTTTTTCTGTGGGCATTGCTTATGAAATATGTTCTCACTGAAACCCATTAATCGAAGTAGAGTTTGATGCATGGTTATTTGCTTGATCTAATGTTTACTGAAGTCAGCAGAAATCTTTCACTGGGTGTTTAATGTCTTCCCCTCCCTGTCTTGCTGTGATGTTTTATGGTCAGTGGAGCAGCTGAGGAAAAATGCTTGATATTAAAAGCTCTTAGGATGAGTATTGAGGTAACAGGGATCCAGCAAAAACAATCCAAAGGGTCACATCGTTCATATTTTAAAAGTAATTGTAGCCCTACAGAGACAGTGTTAGTGCAAGGACTGTTGCAGCCTTGATGGTTCAAAGGTATATGGGAAATAAGGTTGTTTAACTCAAGGTCAAAATCAAATTTAAATGCCTTTATTCTAACTTTTATTACACTTATCCCCATAGTCTGAACTGCAGAATAGAGTGCCCAACAAGCTGAACACTGACCCAATAAATCTTTGTATTTCATCAGGTAAAGCAATTGAATTTTGAAGTTGAAACTGCCACTGTTTCAACTTTCGGAACTCTTTGCTTGAGACATAACCTTCATTAGATAACACTGTCTTGAATTTGCCTTCTTTTCCCACAAAGACTTATAACAATAACCTGGAATACAGGCAAGGAACAGAAGCAGGAGGAGCATACTGTACAAGGAAAGGCTGTGTTCAGCCACAGCCCACCCAGCTCTGCTCCAGGACAAGTGGTCCTGGTCATAGAGAGGAGCTCGGTGATGGAGGGGTCACATTCAAGCTCTGGGGACGCCAGTGTCAACTCCACACAAACTCAGTGCACAAGGATGTGGGCAATGCTGAAAGAAGCCAGGGCGGTAGTTCCCGAAATTGCAGGATTTTGTTCAGACAGGAATGAGGAGGATTTCAGTTTTTGCTTCTCTTAGAAAAAATAAAATTCTAGTGTCGTCTTCTTTCTTCTTCACTCCTGTTCTGTGATTCACAAATCCTGACTTATTTTCTCATATGTAAGAGCTACGTGATGAACTCTAGTCATAATTTTAGCATGTTCGGCCTCTTTTCACATCAAATGCTTATTTAGGAAAAACCTGGAGGACTATTTGTAATTACTATGACATATTCAGTATGTCCATAGAGTGTTTAAAAGGGGATTTACTATTATCTACTTCCTTCATCTTTCTGTTCATAGTTTCCAGAGTGATTTTTAAGTCTTTAAGACAAATTAAGTGATGAACCTGGCCTGACAAGTAGCATTTAGACCTAAAGATCAAAATTCCTAACAGGTCTTCAAGTTCTACAGATATGGGATGTTTTATGAATGAAGTAAGGAGCAGACACAAGAGGTCTTCAGGTGAGACGCTTTCCACAGTCTCAGTAGTAAGTGAAAATGTCTTGAAAATTCTGCCATCACTTGATATTTACTCCATTGTCCATTGTGCATTATCTTTTAGACTATGCTTTCTATACCATGTTGTAGATATAACAACTGCATGTTGTTATGCAGTGATAAAGGGTTCAACAAAATGAAAAATTACTAGAATGAAAAATGGGGATAAGACTATGACTTCCCTGGTTTGTACAGATAAGGGAGTATATGAAGTATAATGTTATCAGTTTAATCCATGTTACTTTGGACATTACCACACTTATAGTTTAATAACAGTAGGATTTCTGCTCTGTAGGTTTTGTACCAGCTAAGTTGCTTAGCAACCTTAACTCCAAGATAACGATGTCTTGCTGCCTGTGATTAAAGAATAATTTTCCTGTATTCTGTTTATTATATGTCTAACTTACATATTTTGTTGTTTGCAAAGTGTTTTCCTCAATTTTCATTCCAAACATAGCAAGGTATATATATGTTCCTTGAAGCATTTTATCTTTAAAATTCACCACAGTCACCTACTTGAGTGAATGCAAGTAGCACAACAGCATTATGAGAAAACCCACACTATACAGTAATGCGAAGAACATAAAATGGAGAAGCAGCCTATAGAGCTGTTCCTGATGCTGCTGTATAAATCCTTAAAACCTTCTCAGCACAAGTGCATTGCTAATAACCGTGGATAATGCTCTAGTTCTGTGGTTTAATTCTCCTCTTAAATAAATAAATAGAAAGCTCTGGGACTTGCCCATATGTGATGCTGCGCTTTGGAATTGGTCCAGAAAAGTGAAATACTGTACTTTAAATGGTAGCAAATGCCTCTTGCTAAAGCTGGGACCTGGGTCAATTACTTTAATAGTATTACAGAAGTCCACTGGACCTCAACACTAACAGTATTCCGCGCTAGCGTCTGAAGGATGGCACACATTAAAATGGATATGGGATGACATTAATATATTTCAAAATACTCTGTTAATTCCTGAACAGCTTATCACCATGGTTACTGTGACAAGAAATTAAACAAACAGGAAAAATGTTAGATTAGTCCATCCTGAATAAGATTCCAATGGAATCTAGAGACTCATTTAAGCATTGGGACCCACAATAAAGAGTGACAGCTCTTTGGCTAATAATATAACCTGTGCCTGCTGGAAGAGGAGGAGTTTTGTCCTGGGATTTGGGGTGTCTATGATAAATTACTTTCCATGTTGTAGGAAGTGGTGGGTTTGCAATGGAGGCCTAGATAGGAGCTACTGATATAAACTGTCTGCTTCCAGCAGACTGGAGTTAAATTGGTAACTCTTCATGGTGAAGAGGTTTGTAACTGAAGTACTGATACTGGTATGGATGCAATGGGAATATCTCTGTGTGACAGCACCAGAAGTTACAGCAAGTATTACGAGACTGGGATCTGTCTTGAACTCCCAGGACATGATGCCCAGTGGTAACACTGAGGAGAATGCTGTTTAAATCCAAATAAGAAAGGAGTACAGCACAGATGCTTCCTTAAGGCAGAACCCTCCATCCTAAACTCGGGATACAACAAGTTGCAGCGTATCATGTGTGCCAATCCCTTCCTTTTTCCCCAACAGGGAAACATACATTTCAATCAAACAAAAGAAAAAAAAAAAAAGGAAAAATATACAATGCATAATGAGCTTACCAAAAGCTTATGGCTCTACTGGGATCTAAAGCAAAGTACTAGTTGTCAAAATTGGTAAATGTGTTGTCTTTGTGCTTAAGTATTAACTTAATTCTACATTCAACTTTCTTCATCTAAGAGATGTGAACAAGGCCCATAGTATGGCATTTACCTGCTGCTTTGAAGGGTTTCTAACGTATCAAGCTGTTTGCAGTTTCTACCTGTTTATTTGATCAATTATCATTACTTAAAAGTACAGCAATTCTGCTCTGAGTATTTGGAGTAAGTTTTTAGTTACTGACCTGTACTGGCTTCCACTGCAGTGTTGGGTGTGTGAGGGTGTTACAGAAGCAGGAGGGGAAGGTATCTGAGAGAGACAATGATGTTAATGTCTGTAGTGAACATTCTTTAGACCAATGATCAAAAAATCTGAATATTTCTGTAGTGAATTCCTGCTGGATCAGCCTGGTGTTTATGGAATATTTTTGTAAAAAATACTTTAAAGAACAGAAGTGTTGCCTCAGTAGAAGTAGAAGTTGTCCCATGCAGGATATAGTTCCTCTACATGAAGCATTTGTTTCAAATGTCTACCTGTCAGGTGGATATCAAATCTGAGATTGTGTTTGGTGCTTAGTTTAAAGTGGAAACTCTGTCTATTCATCCTGTTGTTGCAATAGGTGCCATGGGATCTGAAACGGGTAACAAAACTACTCTTTCCGAGGAAATTCATACAACCAAAATGCAAAACCTTGGCAAGAGCAACACCAAGGCATAACAGTAATACAGAAAGATCAATTAAAATACCCTCTTGAGGGACAGGTTTAGGTCACATTTACTTTACTTCACCAAATGAACATATTTATACCAGTAAATATTCGGCATCTGGAGATCCCCCTTGACTTGAAATTAGGCATCAATTAAAGCACTTGAGCTTATGCTGAACTAAATATTAGTCTGCACTAAACAATACAGTGAGAAACATGTTAACGGATATACATGGCTGAGGATCCCATCCACTGATAACTATGAATGAAATGAATGGAGTCTGGAGTACCTGATTTTGTAGTGAGATCCCCAGTGGGGAGCTCACAGTGGTAATGCTGGCTGGCTCTGGAAATGAAGGTGCATTAAATGACAGTGAGCTGTAAAGGGAAGTGAATCTGGTATGAGTCATCAGAAAAGAGCAACTGGGAAAAACACATTCTTTTTAAGGGAAGACCTTTAACCCATGTACTTGGTGCATATGTAATCACAAAGGAGTTTCACTCAGACTAAAATTCTTCAAAATTATATCTGGTATTCAAGAGACTTACGCAAATTAGAAAGTCTTCACTGTGAGAAGTTAAAGTATTTTCTATTTTGAAATTCTAGTTAATGTTTTTCCACCGGAAAATATTTTGACCTTGTTAGCATTTAAAGATGAACCTATAACCTCAACAGCTAAATATAGTCTTTGGTGGTAGTGTAAGAACATCTGAATTAAAATAGTCAAAACATCTCTCACATTATGCACTCACTCAAAATTCAGGTTTAAAACCTTCTTGGGGATTCATATTTAATATTTAGTTAAACATTTCCAATTATCTTTGGAGCCACAGAATGAAACAGAACTTTAGTAATTGTCACAAAAAGTGACATGGAACAGCTTATTCCAATATGAATGAAGCTCTGAACATAAGTAATTCTTTTAAAGAATAAAAAGGAAGTACATTAAAGGTTCAGTGGCACTCATTAATATTAGTTATTTCCAACATTGATCAGGAAATGTGATCCTCTTAAAACTATCTCAAAGAGGATGCTGTCATTTGGATAATTACACGTGACCCCAATTTATGCCAAGATATATGTAAAAGTAAACTACCTCTTACTGCTATTCAAATATTTATAAGCTTTCCAGCTGAGTAGTGCTAATTAAAGCTTTATACACTTACAAAGAAAATTTAAAATAGTGCTTTTAGCTTGGCTTTCATAAAATCTTTATTTCTTTTCTCGAAGATGTCATGCAGCAAGGCAGCTGCAGTGGCATTGTGTGCAGCAGCCCATGAGGTCTAAAGAGTAAACCAGGAGCTACTCTTTCCATTGCATTCAGATTTCCTATGGCTGTTGTTTTGCTGGCAGTGATAGACTCTAATTCAGAACTGAGGGGTTCAAATTGAATTTGAATGTTTCCTAAGGCCTTTAAGAGTAGTTATAGAGTATATAGAGCAGTGGCCTGAACACCAGTAGCTGCTATTCCACTGTCTGCCAGCTAACTACAACACATTTTTTTGGCAACAAAGATCTTTCAAGTTCTGTTTCTCCTCCCACGCTCCCAGAGCAGTAGTTTCAACTTAATGTGACTATTACTTGGTAACATTAACATGAGGTTAGTGTTGATAACATTAAAGGAATAAAAAAGATGACCTGGATGTTAACCTGAAAAAAAAAGTCTGGTTCAAGCTTACATAAAGCTTCTGGTAAGTGAGAGAGAACTTCTAAAGCCCTTTGCATTTATTAAAGGCAGGGCTGGATTTACACCCAAAGCTGCAGAAACCTAAAGGAAACCACCAGAGGGCCAGTAAAATGCTGTCAGGTCACTGATAGCCCAGGTGAGTTTCTTCACCCAGATCAACACTTGTGCCAGTGCAAGGGGAGGGTGGCATGAGGTAGGAATAAGGAACTGATGAGTATTTCTTTTGGTGCCGATGCATTTCCAGCTTAAACTTTGTGTGAAAAGATAAGAGTTGTCTTTGGTGTAGAGGAAATTCTGCTTGAAGATAAGTGGAAGAGAAAGAAACAACATTTTCCTCCATTCTACCTAAAGTACCAGTAATTCCTCTGGTTGGAAATGTATTATTCTGAAGCCTGATTTCTGGGTACAAAGTATGTGCTTTTGGAAACTTAGTTTCTACCAGACCCCTAGCGTTTTCCTCTGAGTAAAAGAGGGACAGAGCATGTAACATACGTGCACGTGCATCCGTGTGTGCTACACAACTGCTCTGCACCTTGGTAGTCAGTTGGGCTGTTCTGGGGAGTAGATGGGGAAGTACTTCCATCAAGAAGGAAAAATATGCACCCTGAATTTGGTGGTTCCAAGTGTTTGTCACTGGCTAAAATAAAATAGCTCAGTGTTGTTACTCTTTGATGAGTAGAGTGCTGCAACCACAAGTGCTCTGTAGTAGTCCTGTGCTTCAGGCAGCAGTTCTTTATGGGAAGGTGCCTTAAGTGCTAAAATCTTTCAATGCAGCTGTCCTATATTCTTAGTGAGCATGCTGGATGCTTATTTTTCTGTAACAAAGATGAGTGAGGGAATGCCATCACAAGTTATTTCTTGAATTCTTTAGTAGACTTTTGTACTGTGAATGGCTGCTAGAAAAGTACAAATTGCTGCTCCCTCACAAAGAGCACACTTCCCTCTCAGTATGTCTTCCTTCATCCTCAAGCTCTAAATGATTTCACCTGTTTTTGTGTTTGTTTTTAAGGATTACAAGTTAACTTTATCTTGCATATTTCTTCCTTTGGTTTTGTTATGTTAAAACCTACAACTACTTGTTGGAGAAGGTTATATAAAAGATTGGTACCTATAAAATCTGTAAAGTCTTAATGTGTTTTATTCATGTATGGCTGTGCTAGTTTTTACCTAAGCTGCATTCTAAATGAATGTCACTGGTTTTCAAAAGCTTTATTTCAATGCATAACTTTTTAAACATATATAATATCTTATTTTTATAGAGTTATTTAACTTGTAATAGTCACACATTGATATGAGGCAAATTAATCAAAGCATTTATCATTTGGGTAATCACATTAGTATAATGGCATAAAGTAACGTAATCTTCCTGCAATAATATTGTAAAATGATACATCTTATTATCACATTCACTGTTAAGTTTATACTGTGTTTGACATTTCCCAGTGGTCACACAGTTCAGACCACAGATCATGGGGCCCCAGGCACTGACCAGTGTTCACCAGATCATGTATATTTGAAGATAGCAGTAAGTGCTGTCAAGGGTGGTCCGGATCCCTTCCTTTTTTATTTTTTTTTCTTCTTCATTTTGATCTTCCCCTCCACCTTTTCTGTTTCCTGTCTTCTGTAATTATTTGTTTCTTCCTGCATTGCTTAGGGAGAACACTTCAGCCTGTCCTGAAGTGGAGACTCAAAGGAAGAGTGACCAAATGGGAATGTTCCTGAAAGCTTACAAAGGGGGTGAGTGCACAGGATACTTTCTAGCCTCCATCTACTGAGTAGCTCAGAGACTTCTTGATCGAGATACAGTGCTTGAGTATTTAATAACCCTCAGTGGTGTTATTTTCTGTGAAGTTGTTCAGTGTCCCCTACTACTCCTGCAAGTTTTTGGCACTCACCGCACCTTTTGGCACGTAGCTCCTTAGATCTCCTCTCTGCTACATGAAGAAAATTTTCATTTGTTTCCAGTGTAGCTCTCAATAGCTCAATTTGATCCCCCACAGGTTTTGTTTTGGAAGAGGCAATGAATACTTGGTCTCTATCCAATTTCTCCATACAACTCATGATTTTGTAGATCTTTGTCATACCCCCTTTTAGTCATCCCTTTTTCAGATTAGAGAAAAATGTCTTGGACAAGTTTAAGGAAAAAACAAAACAAAACCATTTTTATGGCTTTCAGAAAACACTACTGCTTATGTACTACACCATCCATTGTGTAGAACAATGGGCAGCATTCTGCTTTGCTCCATGATTAATAGATGGTGGAGCTGTCTAATTTCATGTTTGTTATGCCTTTATCATCACTAGCAAGGGATTTACTTTCAAGGTAGCAATCCTTACCATGATGGGGTTTGCTGTGGTCTGCCAGGTTGTTTTGCAGGCGAAAAAACCCACCCAAATAAGTTACAGCACCAAGCTTAGCTAAGAGATGTCTTCTTTTTCCCTATTATCTTACTGAAACAGCTTGAGTAGTAAATAGTTAAGAGAAACACTTCTCAATGTCTTTTTAAAAAGGACTGTCAATCACAATGAAAGTAAGGTAATCCCATCTCCAATCAGACAACATAGTGATCAAAAGAATTCTACTGTCAATGCACTACTTGGAAAAATCCAGCAGTTAAATTAAATAAGAAATTATTATTTTTGAGTACTTGAGTATAGATTAGACTACATTAAGGGAAAAATACCATGACTCTAGCTTTCGTCTTTTATAGTATAGAAAATTTGCTTTCTTTACCTAATTTTATCACAGTTACAGAGTGGATGATGTTGGGTGGGATCTCTAGAGATGACCTGGTCCAGTGCCCCTGATCAGGCATTGTCTCCAGAGAGGTTGTGAAGGCTTCATCATTGAAGATATTCAAAACCTGATGGGATGGGGTCCTGGGCAAACTGCTGTAGTGATCACCTTCACATAAATAAGCATTTTCTTATATTTAGCTGGAATTTCCTGTATTCTAAGATGCTTCTTGTCCTGTCTAGATACCACTGAGAAGAGAGTGGCAGTTTTCTTTACTGAAGGTCAGACTGAAGTGAAGAAGGCATCGAGTACTTTGCTCTTTTCTGTGTCCTCTGTCATCGGTTCCCTGTCCCGCTCAGGAGCAGTCCCACAATTTCCCTAGACTTCCTCTTGCTGCTGATCTACTTGTAGAAACCCATCTTTTTGCACCTCACATTTTTCAGTAATTCATCTGCAGATGGGTTTCAGTTTCAATGTAACAGACGAGTTTAGATAGATTTAGCTAATTCCAAAACTTCTTGCCAATTAGTCTGGTTGAGTTTTACAGATGCTACTTGTTTTCCTGAGGAAACAAAATGCCTTTGTTGCTCAGCTTAGCTGGAGCTTATGTAAAACAGGTAGCTTACTAGAATTAGCTTGTATATAATATATACTTTGCTAATTATATTTAATTGATTTCTGAGTAATGATAAGAAAATATTTGGTCTAGATGGTTTAGCATTCTAAAAGCTCTAGGTTAGAAAATTTCTTTGCCTCACAAATCCCTCAGACATCTACTACAGCACTGAAAATCACTACTGACCATGACATAGGTCTAAAGACTGTGTATTTCACAGTTAAAATACACCAAACATTTAAGAAATCTTCAGGATTTTCCTCTGTGACTATTTCTTCATTTTGATGTACTCACTGCACACTTCCCCACTGAGTCCGGTTTTTGGATCATCAAACAATCTATAATCTGCATTTTACAGAACGGTTTTCAAAAAATAATAATCTGCTCCCAAATGCAAATCAAGTGAATAATGGTGAATTGAGTCCACATTCAATCAAAAGTTTTAGGCAAACGCTCAAATGTTTTACCACATGGAAGCACTTCTGAATGTGAATTGAAAATTAACCCTGTATGGGATTAAAATGCTGAACTGGGAAGGCAGGTCTTGTGAGCACCTAGAAATCAAATATGGCACTTATATTTACTGACTTATTCACTGTCCTCTTTTCTGGCAATATTAAGGAAGATTGGATTGGGGATGTACTGAGTTTGCATGGCCCGGTTTTGGTAGCAGGGGGCTACAGGGATGGCTTCTGCGAGGAGCTGCCAGAAGCATCTGCCACGTCCAGCAGAGCCAATCCCTAGTGGCTCCAAAGATGGACATACCACTGGCCAAGGCTTGGCCAGTTAGAAATGGTGGTAACGCCTCTGTGATAACATATTTACAAAGAAAGAAAGAGAGAAAGTTATTGCACAGTTGTACCTGTGGCCAGAGAAGAGTGGGGTGAGAATATGTGAGAGGAACAGCTCTGCAGACACCAAGGTCAGTGGAGAAGGCAAGGCAGGGCAGGAGGTGCTCCAGGCACCAGAGCTGGGATTCCTTGCAGTCCGTAGTGAAAACCACGGTGAGGCAGCTGTCAGCCCATGGGGATGCAGAGATCCACCTGCAGCCCGTGGAGGAGCTGTGGATGCCTGAGAGGAGGCTGTGACCCCATGGGAGGCCCATGGAGAGAGGAGCCCAGGCTGGAGCAGCCTGTCCTTAAAGGACTGCACCCCATGCAAGAGTGACCCACGCTGCAGCAGTTTGGAGAGGGCTGTTGCCCACAGGAGGGACTCACATTGCAGCAGTTTGCAGGGAGCTGCTACTCATGAGGTGGACTCACACTGGAGAAGTTAATGGAGAACTGTCTCCCGCGGGAGGGACCCCCCAGTGCAGCAGGGGAACATCTGGAGTCAGCGTGATGTAACATGTAAACGTAGACGAAAGTGAAATTTTTTGTTAAAGATGGTGCTTTAAATTTTTGAGACACATCTGCTTTAGAAAAGCTTTGTAATTCCATTGTCTCACACTGCCAGCATGCTTTACACAGGGCGAACAGCATGTGGGGAAAGCAGGTACTTAAAGCCAAGGCTGTTAACTTGCAGTGAGGTTGTCTTCCATTCTTAATCTTTGAAATTCATTCAGTGTGTCCTGGATATGAGAAGAAAAGAAATGATGCACCATTTCTTTCAAAGCCATCGTTATTTTTGAGGCACACACACACATTTATGTGTATTTCTAGATATCGTTCATCATTCATATTAGCAATAACTGACGTAAAATGTCACTCAGTTCTCTACTTTTATTCTTAAAGTATAGGGTTTAAACAGTCTTGTTATGCTGCTGAGCTGTATTTGCAACATTTGTTAAGACTGACATCCCATACATAAAACATCTAAAAATTCAGCTTATCTGCTTCTGAGATGGCACAAATATGTTCACATATTGTATGAGCTGGAAGAATCTTAGCTCCTTAGATTGAAGAAAAGCAGGTTATAATTGGTAGCTGCAAACGGCATGATCATTGAGAAAATATACTCTTTATGTACTGACTTTTAATAAACAGGATTAATGGCCCATTCAGTGTTTAGAAGACACTTCAATAACTATTTAAAGATTCTGCTTTATTTGCACTAGGAATTTAGTGATAACAGATATCAGAACTCCAGTGTTATCAATGAAATCTCATATTTAATGATATTTAATATTTATCAGATTTTGCAGAAAGGTAAAGAAGTAAAAAGTAAAAGAAGATATGGTTGTGTGGTAAATATCTTCTCTTTGTTACTATTAATAATTTTGCACCTGTGCTTCTCTATTTTATTTTATTTTTTTCTTAAATTGTTCTCATTCAAGGAGGCTGCTCTTTTCCCGGGCACGATGCATTTGCTTACATGTGCACCTCAGAGATTTCACCCAAGTCAGCATGTTTCTAGAACTTGCAAACCTGGAACCAAAACACTTGTCTCAATAAGTAAGTAACTCTGATAGACTCTTTCCAAGTACAGTATCTGACAGAATAACTGAGATCTAGTCTATTGTCATTGACTTATACCAGCCTTACAAGTGTGACAGGCTTAGAGTGAAAGCTGTTTTTCTCAGGAACAATTGTTCTGTCTAATGCTGGTGTTGCTCACATTTCGGTGACATCATTCATTATATACTTTGAGGAGTCTTCCTGCTTAAGGCACATAAAAGTTCACCGAAATTCTCAATAAACTAGTGTTTCATTTAGTGTGCCATGGGCATCACAATCACTTGAACATTTTTTTCTGAGTGTTTGCCTGATTGTGTTTCACATTAGCCTGACCTAATTTACCTATGAAAGGCCATGCCAGGTTTCATTCCCTGCAAGTCAGTGCAGCCTCCACAGACAGCCTGGGGATATATACAGATCCAGTGAATGTAGCTATAGCCTTGTTTTGTTATTGCTGGAACTTGACCTATAAGAAGAAACCTTGCTTCCATTTTTATCCTGCCAAAGCTGTTTCCTAAGCCAAGGAACCCAAATTCTGATTTTCCCTAAGAAAACAAACAAACTACAACAAAAAACATACACTATTTCCCACCCTGCTCCACCCACCAAAATACTGTCCATAAATACTACTGATATAAATCTTGTTAATGCCCCTCACTGTTACTTCCTGTTTAGAGCTATCCTTGATCTACTTTTTCTTTCTGAAGAAAACTCTTATAATCAACTTTTCTATAGAGGGAGTATCTTGTAAGTCATTGAAGAAATAAAATTTCAGCATTCTCATTAATATTTCTTCAGAATCTGGAGCACAGTGCCTGGTGTTCAGGTAGTTCCCATTTTAGTTTTCTCTTTCAGGGTGCTACTTTTGCATCTGGAACTTGACATCAGTTCTGAAATGGGGTTTGTGACCACAGATGGTATTCAACCATCACTGAAGGCAATGGGCACTTTTGTGTGCAGCATCTGCCCCTTGGAACTGAAAACCTTTTCAGGCTTCTCTCTAATCCTGCTCAGATGCAGGGACATACCAGGAGAATCCAGCAAGACTCTGATATCAGACCAGTTTTGACAGTTTCATACAGTTTACTTACATTAAACTAGCATAAAAAAAACCATCAAATGCAAACGTTTTAAACCTGTAGCTGTCACTGCTGAATCACTGCAGTATTTCATTTGGATAGCACAATGTGAAACTGCCTAAAGAGGGTGATGGCCAATTAGGGATCGAAAGAAAGGCAGAGGCAGACCTTGTATGAGGGTGGATAATACACACGAAAAAGTCTGCTGGCAGAGTTATATCAGTAAATGAGCATTTTGGCAAGGACTAGTTCATCAAGCAAAGTCAGCTGTGCTAACAAAAGCACTTTAATATCAGCCTTGTTGTGTTTGTGCTGGAAGGACAGGGGAGAATTAATAAAAATAAAATTCACCGATGTTTCTAATTTAGAATTTCTTTTAGAGTGGGTTTAAATTGATTTTTCATTAAATAACTACTGCTAGGATTTCTATTTTCTGTTTTTTCATTTCCCTCTATCCATGATTTGCACTGTGATGACCTTCTTAATCTAGGTTTTAAATCATTTCTATCAAACTAAGATCAAACTATCTCATCTTGGTATTGTAATATTAATATGCTTTGGTTTTTTTCAGCTTGGCAGCCTTGTTCAAAAATGCACATAATTTATATTCAGGTAAGTCTTTATTTGCATGAAGAAGTTCCAAGTGCAGCAGCTTTTCTATTTTACCTAGAATATTTTTCACATTTGAAACATGTAACCATTCTAGATCACCTGTTCCATAGCTTGTGTAAGTCTATCAAAATCAAATTTGCTCTAGGCAATAAACCAGCCTAAAGCTGAAATACTGACTGTGACCCTTTGGAAAGATGGAAAGAATTTATCAGCAAAAGTGTTACACCCTTTGGCAGTGTCTCAATTCATTATCTTTATGCCACTGTAGGTCTGGCAGGTATATTGCCGTCAAATGGCCAGGGTGAACTAAAATACATTCTGTTATTCCATCTTTCATACACAAATTATTTTAAAGCTAAGCAGATACTGTTATTACAGAAAGGGGAAAATTGAGCAAACTTACTGCAGAGCTCTGCTAAGGCAGATGTGGTTGTACACTGTTAATCTGGCGTTTTAACTTCTCATAAATGTTGTGGTCTGTACCTTCTAATGCTGTCTTAAGTTGTGTGTTTAACCAGAAAAACAGAAGTAGAAACCACAGGAAAATTGTAGCTGATCTTGTGATAGTTTAAGGTGAATATTACCTGCTGCATCTGGATATATGTGGCTTAGTGTTGGGGGACTGATAGAAAGTTGCTCTGTCAGCTCCACTTGAACTAACCTCATTACTTTTGGATTCCTCCCTGAGGCTATTTCTACCCCATTTTGTACAACTGGAGCAACACGATGAGACTGAAGTTTTGCAGGCCTGAGTTTATGACATGAACTACTAATTCATCCCTTTTTAAAATTTTTTAAGGAGTAGTTGATTTCCCTTGCATAGGAAACTTGTTACATTGTCCAATTAGATTGCCAGAAGGGGCAATTTATTATTAAGGTCTGAGAAGTCATATTCTAGGTGGGTTTTTTGTGGGTTTACATCTGTTATGATTAAATAATATTTTTTGGTAACATTTCATATTACTTTATTTTTAGAGTGATGTTAAATAGGGGAAATGATCAGCAAATAAGATGAGTGTCAAAACCAGAAATCATCACAAAAACTGTTTTGCTGCCTTACAGAGGCAGTCTATAATAACATCTTTAAACACTGGAATATATATTCTGTCCACGGAAAGCTGTTAATATTTCATGAACCACGGAAGTCCTTCATGATGAACATAGCATTTTTTTTATTGTTTGCAGTACTATTTACCAATCCAGAAAAGTTAACCTTGTTTTCAAATGCAACTAAAGCAAGGCCCAAAGAACTAACTCAATTATTTAATAAATACACTGGTTTCAGATGGATTGTATATTGATAAACCTTTTTATTACCTCACATGCAAAGCATTAGCACAAAATAAGTTCAGTCTAAAATATGTGCAAGTCTCCAGCAGAAAAAAATTAACAATAAAAAGCTTATGGAGAGCAGCCTATGACTCTCTTGTTCGCAGACAAGACTGTCTCTGGTATAGCTTATTTCCAATGAAAATATTCAAATGCAACTGGATTTAGGCATGAAACAAGATTTTATTTCAAAAATTTACTACTCAAATAATTGCATCTGGAAGCAAATATTTGATAAGCATTTCTTATATACATCTCATCTTTAGCTTAACACTTGAAATTGAACTAATTTAATAAGTGCCCTCTTCACAAATCACATCTATGAGGTATTGATTTGGATACTAAAAATGAGCAGAACTAAAATTAATGACCACTTTGCAAAATGTGATTGTAATCAAATATTGCGGGGCAACTCTAGCTCTGTGTGGTAAATTTCCATTTGCACCTGATTCCTAGTTTATGAACCTGGACTGATTCACTGGTCTTGGAAGGATTTTTCAGGTTCCTGCTTTATCAGCAAGCAAGATACAAGACATTGGTGGTATATGCTGTTATATATAACAGCAGCTTAATGCTATTTCATTTTTCCAATAATAACAATCTATTTCACCACAGTAATGATAGCATATTGCAAGACTTTATTGAAAATTGCAATTTTTAGCTATCACCTGAGAGAACACTTACTGTAAGGAACAGTCTTTAAGACTCAGGACTTAAAAGTTAGCTCTCATTAGCTCTACCCATTGCTGTGGTTGAATGTATTTCACTGCCCAGTTCTGTAGCAGTTACCAACTACCAGAGAGAGGGACAGATGATGAGAGATGCTTGTGGCTCAGTTAATTACTATTAAGTCCATCTGTAGTAAGATGTGTGGTTGGGGGAGGGAGAACAATTTCTGTGAGATGGCAGCTGTTTACCGGATTAATTTCTGGGTCCCGGGGACAAATGCCAGGCAATGTATCCCACTGATGGTCCTGCTCCCCCTGAGCACAGGAGACAGCTGCTGGACTTTACTGCTGTGTAAAGCGCAGACCTGAGATCTCCGGCAGCTTCTGGTGACGAGTCATCGACATCTGTGGTGCCCAGGGTTGGGCAGCCAAATTGCAAAGGTGGGCAGTTGCACTCTGAAGTGCATGGAGTTATTTCTCCAGCACCTTCTTCTCTGTGGAAGCTGCCCTCCAGAGGCTTGTTCAGATTGTCCCATTATAGGCATTCATAAGAGCTGTGAGTGTCTCTGAGACATCATCTGATCTCTCTTGTTCCTGCCTGCTGTGTCCTCAAGTGTCATCTCAGTGCTCAGACAACAGTAACCCTCTGAGTGAGGGCTCGACAAGAAGCGCAAGTCCCTGCAGCGTGTCCCTGGGAGTAACTGGAATTGTTGTCGTTGCTTTGTGATCTTCCAGTCCTGGCAGGCTCTGCAAGTCATTCACACAAGTATCAATGGTGCTGTTGTCTCACCTCCTGGAAACTCAGGGTACACACAGTGACTGGCCCTCCCTTCCTGTTATTCCTCAGCAATATGACTGGTTTGTACTGATTTTGGCCAACCTCATTACCACAGCACCCAGCAGGTTCTCAGCTCCTGCTGGCCTCCACAGCACTGCTTTGGGTCACCCCAGATACCACCACAGCAGCTTCCTGAAAGCTGCTTCCCAGGTGGGCACTAAATGCTCCAGTTCCAGAGGTTCCATTAGCAGTGAATGTGTGGGACCGCTGCCTATCCATGCTACCTTTAAATAACTGTGTGGATGCAGTCTGGGTGCTCGTAAAAAATACTGGTACTTCAGACAATTTTTCAAACTCATTAAGAGAAGTAATGTGCAACACAGTTTGTGACTGTGTTGGAGGGACTAAACCTTCTTCCTGATAAATTACACAATTATGCTTTGAAATGCATTTACTTGTTTTGAAACATTATTTCTCTGTGGTTTAAAAAAAATGATGTTCTCTGCTCTGAAAATAAGTTATTGATAAGAGGGTTCATTTTGTTATAAAACTGTTTTGTTTCTATTCAAACAGAATGTATCTGAGAGACAAATAGTTCTACTTTGCTAACCAGTTATATAATTCTTTTTTTTCTTTTTTTTTTTTAGATAATTCTAACACCTTAATAACCTGGTAGGATAGTTATTAAAACATAAGAGATTAAATTCTAATGAGAACACTACAGACCACTTCTTGAAAGGGCTTTCAGGAAGGGATTGCTGAAACACATAAAGAAGGAGTAAATTAATTTTCCAACTTATAACAAAAGGCAGTATACCAGTAGCTACCTACATGAATAACCATAAATTAAGTGGTGTTTTAGCCAGCTAGTTATCCCTTAGACTGCTATGCATGAGCAGGCAGAGTCTTCATTTTCTCTGGAATGGAGAATTTGCTATATATCAGCCTTAACTGTACTACTTCTCGTACCTAAGTACAGATGGATTAACAACAAAGAGGATATCAGGACCTTTGCTAAGCTTGTAGATAACCCACGGAAGAGGATACACAGTGCAAACTCCTCTGTGTTACTGTGCAGTCAAGAAATGGCCTGGAAGCGAGACAGGGGGATAAGGCTGCTGGATCACAGAGATCCTCCGAGGAGAGTGGGCAGTGACCAGCATTAGAGTCCTACCCAGCTCCCAGCAGGAGGGAGCCAAGTGTTTTATACTCCCTACTCTCACTGACACTGTTAGCCACCTGCATTTGGATTCACTGTCGCAAAGGACATTCTGTATCCACAGTAAATAATTCACTCATGGTCAAAAGAAAAGGAGGGTTTCACAGGGAGTTCGATATGAGCAGAATAGAACTCATAATACAATTCTTGACTGCCTTGAGAGGGGAATAAAAACAAACCTGCTTCCTACAGGTGAAGAAATACTTGTGGGTTATGGGTTACTAGTAAAAAGATTTGCACTGATTTGGGCACATTAGGAAAAGCTGTTAACATACTAGCAACAACAACCACTGTAACAGGGCAAAAAATAGTTAATGGTAATGAGGACTATAAAAAAAATGAAAGTCAGAATTAAAACACCTTGTAAGATTTGTGATGTAAATCTTCCACTTGCCTTGTATATCATATAGTATGTCACTGATACAGTAACCACTATTTACAAAGCAATAAATTCCAACTGATGGGGAGGACATTTTAATTAACACCATTCAGGATCAGTATTATTATATAAAATATAAAATTATTTTAAATTTTATTTCCTCTAAAACCTGAATTCCCAGTTTTTGCCAAGTGATATAACATAATTACACTGAATACAATACACACAAACTGTTATGATACCCAGGTGATTAAAGGTAAAGCAGTTATTTTTATGACATTTCTGTTCTCCCTTCACACCAAACAAATAATCTAGAACAATCGAATTGAGAGGAAAGTAGTGAAGTGGATATGGTGTATATTGCATTAAGATGAAGGAAAAAGAAAAGGAAAATGTAGATATGCTTGTGCAGTGCTGGAAGCATTACAAGAAAAGGAGCAGAAGCATGTGTTGCATTTACAGGAGATAAAAATACAGTGTGCTACTAATGGAAAGATGAGCAATGAACAACACGAAATGTTAGACAAAGCAAACAAAATGCAAGAGAAGAGAAAAGAGTAAAGTAAGATTAGGAAGAAAAATTACCTGGAAAGTAACCATGCCATTGCTTCAGCAGACACCCTCCAGCCCAGCCCTTTTTTTTGTGTTGGACTCCATACAGTATAAAGATGCACTTCTTTGCCTAAAAGCCATGCTATCCAGCAGAGGTCTGAGGCAACAGCAGGATCAGTGTAGTGCAAGAAAGGTACAGAGTGTGGGGATATTCTCGCTCAGCCCTATGTATTGTGGTACATCAGTCAATTGAATTGAAATTCCTCGGACTATTCCTTTAAAGCTGGATTCTAGATCAAAATGTAAAAAGGATGGTGGTGAACTTCAGCAAATCCAGCCAGGGCTGGGATAGGTTGCCCGGAGAGGCGGTGAATCCACTACCCAGGAGGTGTTCAGCACCTAACCTGTCAAATCCCTGAGCACTCTGATGTGAATAAGGTGCAACCTTGCTTTGGACTAAGATCTTCTGTGGGCCTTCCAGCCACAGTGCGTCCATGATTCCTTCATTTTGTACATTTTGTACATGCTGGGATTCTGTTTGTATCACACACAGAATCTCACTAATGTTCACTAGCACCTGTACTTTCATAATCAAAATATGCCTTGATATTTGCTCCCAGTCTGTGCACCAAAAGGTGTGTAGGAATGGATGGATTTAACAACAAAATCAGAAATGGTGAGAAGCCATGGATAGATGGCGTCATTTGGAGGGAAGAAAGCTAAACCAAACAAATTAACCAAGCAAAGGAGAGAGATGGAAAAGCAGACTTGAAAAATTAATTCAGATATTTCTTGTTATATATGAAATAAACGTATATTTGTAGTGGTATAATTCCACTGATTTTGATGATGCATGTTATCTGTTGAAACAAAAATAGTAAGATGTATAACATCTACATCCAAAATAGCCTCACTCTTTATTAAGTGTTTTGTACCAGCTTTACACTGTATGTAACTTTAAAATTTTCAGTAGTTTTTCCAATTCTTACATAATTTATCTGTTCTCTCTGCTCATTCTTTCAACTCCCAACCCCCTCTTAGCTTTTTTTTTTTTTTCTGTCTGGCGACAAAGTTGTTATAAAAGACAGAACAGATAAAATAGCAGAGCAATGACAGTGGATGTCCTCTCTGGTGAGATCTAGATTTCCTCAGTGGAGAATGTATGACATTCTTTCATTTCTGACACTTGAAACCTTTCTTTAATAATGTAATTTCAGCCTAATTTAACAATCAGCATGTTAGATGTCTTTTAAAGGTACTCCCATTTTTGATTGGTTTTAGCAACCAATTACTTCCCAGCCCAGCTAGCCCCAGTTCAGCTCTATAGTGGCACAGCATGTTGGAATAAATCACTCGCCTTCTGCCCTTTGCAGTCGTAAAATAAAAATCCAAGCATAGATGTAGATGTGTGCAGTAATGAGGGATGAACCAAAACAAGAAAATGCATGTTTGGCTCTTCTTATGGTCACCTGGCTTGAATGTTTCTAATGCCAGGATGTTGTTTTTCTGGAAAGAAAAGAAGCTATCATTTAAGGAATTTTATAAGCAGGGAATATTTTTAATACTACTGCAGATTAACATTATGCTTTCCTCTGCTAGATGTGAACCCATTTGATTATGCCCTGTCCTTGCAGAGACACTAGATGATGTGATTCTCTTGATGATAAGAAGGTTGTACACAGCCTGCTGAGGTCAAGTTCCCAGCAGTCACAGAATACGTCAGTGGTGCCAGTGAAGTCAATAGAACTGCTTTTACGTACTTTAGGTTTGAGCATATGGTTAAACCCTGCTTTTTTCTTTTTCTTTTTCTTTTTTTTTTTTTAACTCTGTTCTTCTGTACTGAGGTCACATTGACTGTTTCATTCTGTTTGTGCTTTCAGTCTCTACTTTTTACTGAAGACATTGTAGCCTGAACAGGAATTCCGCTTTTTCAAGTGGCATACAGAAGAGTAATTTCCTACTTGAAGTTTTCTTCTCTATCAAGAACTTTGTGGAATAAATCTTAGTTCATTTGGATACAGAATGACTGAGATTAAAAGGTCCTTCTGTTTCCAGCAGCCACTGGCAGAGGCCTGAAAAGGTTTTGTCAAGCACCACCATCACACCTACAAACACCTGAACTGTGGCAAACTCCCAGGGAACCAGTGCGGCATTCCACACCACTCTGCATTGAGTCATCTCTGTGGTGGGACATTTCTCTTTTCTTCCTGTTTTCCTCTCTGAGCCAGAAATAGTTCCAGGAGCAGAAGACAGTTTCAGTCTGGATCAACTGCTGACTTTTTTAGCTTGTATTTTTATCTCTTCCATATGATGCTGATCCTGGAGAGGAGCCTAAGTTGAACATTCCTGCATTTTTTTCCTGGGTCTTCTGCTGCACATAAAAAATCAGGTCTGTGGGGTTATTGTGGAAACACTGAAAAGCTTTCTCCTTTGCCTTTCTCCCCTGCTTCCTTTGCCTGTGGCTGTGGTGAACAGCAGCACTCACTGCAGAACTCAGGTACAACACAGTAACAATGTGCAGCAATTGTACATGCATCAGTCCCACACGGTGTACATAATCACACCCGGTATTTTGGAACTGTAATTAACTCTTGGGAAAATGCTTCACTCATTTACATCACCAGACTGAACTGTGTTAAAATACAGATATATTGGAACAATGCTTTCCAAAATAGTTGACTTAAAATAGGTCTTCAAAGGATCTACAAAATTCTCTTCTAAAAGTTTGTAATGCTGCAACAAATCAAAAATGAGACAAGTGTATATCAAAATATTAAAAAATTAGTCTTGTCATAAGTGTCACTTAATAATGTGTATATATTAGATTATTTGAATAATTATCTCAAATTATTTATGTGTTTAATATATTATTTATTTACTATCAAAAATGATGATGTCTAGATACAACTATAACCTTAGTGGTTAAACACTCTGCATTTGATTACTTGTGAAACAGCAGAATCATGCAATCATATCAACTGATATATCAAAAGTAGAAACATTCGTTTTCTCTTTCTTTGAATAGTTTAGCTATCACATTATTTGATGGACCAAAAGATAGTTCCCTGACAAAATGGATTAAAATCATAAAGCTGTGAGTAACATGAGTATATCGCCTTTCATCTTCATCTCCACTCACCCACTTGGACAAATGGGGCTTCTAGTTACTTGTTTCCTCTTTATCACATTTGCCCAAGGCAACAAACCAAAGAAATTACAGGTAACAGTTTATCAAATGCTTGCCGGCAGTTAATTCCCTCTCTTCTGTCACTCAGTATCATTTTATTAACAGAACCTTGACCCAGGTGTGCCATGAGCTTCGAAGTTCAGTAGGTGGGATGCAGCTGTCACATGAAAGATGGATGATAGGCATTTTATGTTTTCAATGCATGTTAGTGTATCTCAGAGTGGACGTGTTAATAAAAGGTGACATCTTACCAGCGATATTGTGGGAGCCTTGGGAAAAGGACTCAGAACAGTTCCAGCATGTGATAGGAATGACTTCATGGTTAATGTAAGTGCGGCTGTAAGTTTGCGTTTGAATTTCCAGCAGTGCAAACGTGCATGGCACAGGGTTTATCAAAATCAGCAGGACCATGTATAGTGCACAGTTTGCTACACAAGCAAGGTTTGAGATGAATAATAATGGTTTAAATACATTTTTATTAAATTGAAATAATTTATAAACACATATTATATTGCTCTGTTATTGGTGTAATAAATCAATTTTGTTTAATAGCTACAGATATTATACATTTAAAAAGGTACTTTCACATACATGATGAAGGAATTTTTTCTTAACATATGAAACTGTCCACAATGTTCTGTTGCTTTCCTTTCTAATGAGGTAGAAATTGAGGAAATAATCTAAATATAGAACTGCATTTTCAACTTTTATCAATAAAAGTGATATTTAAATTAAGTATTTAAGAACTTTTAAGATATCTTAATTTCATATTTATCTTTTTCACTGTATTCAAGGAAAAATTGAATAAAGAGTTTAAAAAACAAATAAAGAACTGGTTTCCATTGTAAATGATGAGAAGAGCTGCTTATTGTCATTTTTGTACAAATTTTCTTCTTGTTAAACTTAGTGCCTTTTCTCACAAAGCTGCCCAGTTTTGCTGACCGTGGTTCAATGTCCACAAACGCAGGCCCTGATCCTGCATCACGTGGTTGTGAAGGAGGCACCAGTTTGCCCTTCCCTCTTTGAAACAGAATTTTTCAAATGTTTTGAAGACTCTCAAGACTTGGAACGGCCAGCTTCCATTCCCATCCTCTCTATTTCTCCAGCAACTTTGGATATTTTGATCCTTTCTTTAAAATCTACATCTCAAACCAGCTCTCTCCTGGTGGGCCACAGCTCCCACACCACAGCTGACCCCCACGGAGCCAGTGCTCACCTAGTAGCCCCGAACTGCCTCCTGCAGGGCCCCGGATCAGCTCAGCTTTGCTCGGCGGTGGGCTCAGCACAGGATCTGCTGTGCCACAGCCTATATTTTGGTCAGGATGGTTGATGGAAATGCTGCATGTAGCGGCCTTAATGCTGGTTCGGTTGGATGATCCAGCGCTTTGGACTGAGGCTCTAGCTCTCCTTTGGTACATTTATTCACTTCTATAGCGTAGTATTCACTCTCATATTAATTTACATGTCCTATTATATCTCTGATGGGAACTCTCTAACCAGTCATTACTTTATCCATATGTTAAATGTTCATTTTGCAGCTATTAGTATTCTGCCTAGGCTATATATGTCTTAAATACTAATTTTGGACATTGCCCAGTTTTTCTGTCTTCCTCTGCAGAATATCACCATTCTGAACCAAGTTCACTAGGCCTTGGATGGACTAAATACACACAGCTCATTAGACCAACACAAATTTCCTGCTGGTCCCATTTTCATGCTCCTTTTTCCAAGAGAACATTTTTAAGCCCTTCTGAGCATTGCTTTAGCCCTCAATGTATACAGCTTGCTACAGTGCTCTCAGAAAATAATCTCCCAGTTTGCAGCATGATTGGTTTTCGTCCAAATGCTGAAATGCTACTTTTTAGGTAAATTTTCCCACCATGCATGATAATGCTGATTGTTTCTCTGCCTTCAGGCCTCCAGAATCAACAAGTGTAAGAAGACAGGTCGTGCTCGTATCAGTTAGTGGCATGATTTCTTAGTTCTTCAGTGGGATCAATTGTATCACCAGCGCCCAAAGGAAAAAATGTAAAATGCAGTATGAATTTTCTTACTGGAATTGTAACATTTGGGCACTTCTATTTTTAAGTTGAAGACCAGTTTTATTCCTGTCTTTTATCTTGTCTTTCATTTTGGTGCTGGTGTAAACATCAGGCTTAGTTTTTTTTCCCTTTTATATGTGTACATACTTGCTTTAGACATTTTCCAAAATTATGGCTATTGTAGCTGCTTTTACAAATGAAACTGCAGAATGCATGCAGATGGCCTCTACAGGAAGAGATCTAAGTTTGCTCTTTCTCCCCTTCTGGTCCAATAAACATTGATTTATAAAATGTAGAACAGATCCCACAGGACACTAGAATATTCAGTAGCTTGGTAAATATGCAATGATCTAGGATATGCATTCAAATATTTTCTCCACATCGTGGATGTGAAAAGAAGAAAAAAAAATTACCTGTTCGTTGTCTCTCATTTTTATTTTCAAGATGAGAAAATTGTGCTTGGACTACCATGGCACATCACCTGGGCAAAGTGAAGGGATCAGGTAAAGATAACAACATCCCTTCAGGAGGTGGTCTGATATGAGTGTTCAAATATGCTTTGTAAAGAAGACTCAGTCTGGTTTATTTAAAGGTAAACTGGGCTCTTCCCTGCATCACCGAGTCGGATAAGATTAACCATTTTACTCTAAGGAACTGTACCAAGATTAATGGTTATAGTGGAGATGCTAATGTTTGTGTTTAGCAGAAACTATAAGAAAAGAAATGAAATGTTGTTACTGAAACGTTGCTAAGTTGTGCCTCACCTTTCTTTGATACAGGTGAAGCACAAGAGTGTATCACCAGAGAAAAGCCAGTCCTTGACCAGGGGCTGCACACAAGACATTCTCTGTATGCTTTAGCTGGGATTCCATTTTCCATATGAACAGATGTAGACCCTGTGTTTGACTTCAATCAGACATCTCTGCACCCCTGTGAACTGTTCTGTCTTGGTGAAGCTGTGTCAGATCACAAGCACAGTGAGGCACCGAGGGCTGTGACGTGTCCTTTGTCACACCACCCCTCATCACTTCTGCTCCAAGGCAAGCACTCGCTGTGCTCCAGGGCTAAATCCATTCACCTGCATGGGGAAGGGCCTTTCCCTCCACGGGGGCGCAAATGAAGCTAAGAGCACCTGTACAGCTGCAGGGGAGCTTTTGTATTTATTTATCTAGTCCATGGAAGCTGGTGTGAAGGACAAAATTACTCTTGGTACAGAGAAGGGCGAGTGACGCAGGGGGCCAAGGTGCCTCCCCTGACCTTTGGACCCAGGCGGACCTTGGCCTCTGCTGCAGCCAGCGGTGATTTTCACAATAGGTGAGAGTAGGGGGTGGGGGCGTGGTGTAGGAATCCCAGCGAGTCACAGAATCTCAGAATCAGTTAGGCTGGAAACGACCTTTGAGATCATCGAGTTCAACCTTTCACTGAACACCATCTTGTCAACTACAACATGGCACTGAATGACATGTCCAGTCTTTTCTTAAACACCTCCAGGGGTGGTAACTCCACCACCTCTCTGGGAAGCCCATTCCAATGTCTGATCACCCTTTCCGCGAATAAATTCCTCCCGATGTCCAACCTGAACCTCCCTGGCCTAGCTTAAGATGATGTCCTCTTGTCCTGACGCTGGTTGCCTGGTACAAGAGACCGACCCCCACCTGGCCACAGCCTCCTTTCAGGGATTTGTAGAGAGTGATAAGGCCACATCTGAGCTTCCTTTTCTCCAGGCTCAACACCCCGGGCTCCCTCAGCCGCTCCTCGCAGGACTTGTGCTCCAGACCCTACACCAGCTCTCTTGCCCTTCTTTGGATACACCAGCGGTGCCCCGCTCCCGGAAACCTCAGCCCGGCATCTGCATCTCCAGCACTCGTTTTTAAACCGGCCGGGGCAGTTTCCTGCGTCCCGGACGCTCTAGGGCCG
>VXBT01002850.1:596979-663502 GCA_013400235.1 Oriolus oriolus
GGACTCGGCGGGAGCAGCGGCACCAGCGGCGGCAGCGGCGGCGCGGGGCGTCGGTATCGCTCGGCTCTGGCTCTGGCGCGGCGTCTCCTCCACCCCCTCGTGAGCCTGGGGAACCTGCAGCTCAAAGCCGCCGCCAGCCACACCACCATGTACCCCGGCAACAAACGGAAAAAGCTGTGGCGGGAGGAGAAAGGTATTATCGCCCTTCCCGGTGCCGGGCCCGCTTCTCCCGCCTTGAACCCCACGCTGAGCTGGGAGGGAGCGAGGGAAGGGGGGGTGGTCCCGGTGCCCTCAGAGCCGCCGCCTCACCGCGGGGTGTCCGGCAGCGCTTCCCGCCGGCCGCGGCTGAAGGGACGGGGTGGGGAAGGGGGAACTCTGTGCTCTCTGCGCTTGTCCTGGGGTCTCCTGGCTGACACAGCCTTCATGGCAGCCCGGGCGTGCGGGAATTTGGGCTGTTTCCCCCACACCTCGGTGTGTTCGTGAGGAGGGGAGCCCCGGGGCGGAGGGAAGTAAGCGAGGGAGGGCGGTAAACAACCCCTCTCCTGAGGGCTTCCCGCCCCCAAGTCACCTTGTGGGAGTGTTTCAGGCCGAAAAGTTGGGCACATGCCCTCAAAACGTGCTTTTTCTCCTTTCAATGCGTTTGTTTTCCGAGGGGAAACGTGGTTTATTGGGATCATTGGTGCAATCAGTTTAGATTCTAGTGTCGGTCAGACGGGGTGAAATGTTTGAGGTATGGGACTCTCAGAGCACCCCTACTTCACATCTTTTGAATTATTTATTTATTTATATATCTATTTTAAGGACCCCCACCTGTGTATTCTTAGTTTATAAAAACCCAAAGCCAAATTCCAGAGCATGAAAACTGTGGGCCAAGCATTTGACCTTTCTGTTTTGGTACTTTATATCGATCCCGTAGAGAGCAATGTAAAGATTAAGAAAAAAATTCACGGAGTGGAAGTGCAACATTTACATTTATATCTCTGAGGACTAAAGCTTCTTGCCCGACGTGTTCCAAATAATGTAGTAATAGATGAGGAGAGGAAGAAAAACAGATCAGAGAGTCATATTTTAAGTTCTCTTTCTTTTTTTTCCATCACTCTTGTGACTCTTAAGTATGTTTCAAGCTAAGAAGGCAGAAGACTAGTTCAATGAATAGGATTCAGGGGCACCTTTCTAAGGAAAAATTGTTAGAACAAAAATGAACTTCTTTTTCTGTAAATTAGTTGCTCCTGTCAAACTCCTCTCAAATGAAGTGAGTCTTTTTCTTTCAAACTGTCTTACAATCCATGTTTCTCTGGTAAAGGTGAGGCAGCAAATTTCTACATGACGAAAGTTTCTGTTTTCAAAGAAGAAGGTACAGTTAAATTGTCTCAAGCATTGTTTATGTGTGATCAATTATAACTAACTTTTCCCTTAATGCTGTGTGTTGTTACCTTAAACAAAATTATTAAGGGGCAGATGGGGAAAAGTTTCTGGTAGGCTCTAGTGAATGTTCTTATTACTCCCACTTGTCTCTTTCAGCTCTGTTGCTGTCTGTGTGAATTCATAGCCTGGCAGGTGAACTCAAACCCTTAGTAAGGATGGCAGAGTGGGGGGTCTGGAGGGTAAACTGGAAACTGGAGTTGCTGACACACTTTTGGTGTTTCCATCAGCTCTGAGGATGGTGGGCTCCATCAGCACGGTGATGTTACTGAATGCAAACCAGTGCCGCTCACTGCTGCTGAGGTTTTTTCATCCAGAATGTGTTTTTGAATGCTAGCTGGCCATAACTCCCTGTCTTTTTGCCCAGTGAGAACGAAGAGCGTTTGCCAGTCTTCTGCTCCAGTAACTGTTCGAGCACCATGCTGGTGGTGTTGGCCCTGAGTACTTTGAGTGAAGAGGGCGGAAAAAGCTTCTCTCTTCATTGCTGGCATTGCCCTTCAGTTTTTAGTCCTGTGGGACTGTTCTTATCAAGTACCTTCTTTGCTAGAGAGGAAAACTACAGAAGCCCAACTTCTTTCCTTCTTACCCACTCACTTCTTTGGAAATCACATCTTTAGTCAGGTCTGCCTTCGCCTTTCACCAGTACCCCACAACCCCAGCAAAGCTGGCTGTGCTCACTGGCTCTGTTCTTCCCATGAAGCTCTGAGTGCAGTTGCTCTCAGCCTTTTATATTCTGAAGCACTTCTTAAAAAGAAAAAAACACTGATTGCTAAATATTGAGTTCAAACCCACTGACAATACTCTTGCTTTTCTTAATTACTTTCTTGGTAATTAAGGGTTGGTCCACGTCCTCCCAGGGGAGATCTTCCTTGAGGACAGCTGGAACGGAGCAGGAGCAGGAGTGGAGGTGACTTCAGAGCCTTAGACACAGGACTGGGCTGCCTGCAGACTTCCCGAGTTTCTGCTACAGGCAGAAAACTGTACTTGCAGTGAAGGCTGTTGGGAGCATCCTCTGGGAGGTTTGTGTATAATTAAGACTCAGTTGAAGTTCTTGCTGCTGACTCACAAGAGCAAACTTTTGTACAACCTTCCTGTAGAGAAGAACTTGTGTTTTGAAGGCACAGGACTGGCTCTGTCACCCCTTCAGCAAAAGGCACCTAGACTTGCTCTGCTTGTCAGTCCCTCAAAACTGACATGCTCTCTCAGGTCTGCCTACCTGTAGGACTCCCAGTGTGCACGTCAGATACCTGGAGTTTTGTGTGCCTGGAGCTCAGGTAACGGAGGCGGGTACGTATCCATTGTGCGTAATGGTGACCCTCGTTACGTCAGTTCCACCTTGGCAGCTGTAAATATCCCAGTGAGATACCAAGCCTGAATAGGGAGAGAGAAGTGTTTTTGTCAACTGAAGAAATTGGTAATGCTGTCAAAACATACCAAAATCAACTTATTTTGTTAAGGGAGGCTGTGCTCAAAACTTGCCTTATTGGACTGCTGCTGACTGCAGCTTACATAGTTAGGAAACTTTATTTTGAAAAAACCCAAACAAAAGAACCCCAAACCAGACCCCAGTGATTTTCTTTCTTGTTTTTTTTTAAGGTTTGATCTGACAAGCAGTTTCCATGTTCAACTCTTTTGCTGCTTCTTCAACTTGAGATGAAAATGTTCTTTTTATGACTGCCTAGTCCTTTGTGTAAACTGCAAATAACATGGGTCTAGCCTTCCCCTACACCCTTAAAGATTCTTCAGTCATTGAAGAGCATTTATTACTGATTAACATGTCAAGAAAAACTGTTAGTGTGGTTGAAGTAGCACAGTGCTACTGGTAAAAACAGACCCAGAAATTTGAGTAGAGTATGGGTGTCGTGACGTTCTCTACGGTTCTTTTTCTTTTCCCCTCTTCTTTTGGAAGGGAAAATGCTCTTCATCTTGTGCTGAGCTAATACTAAGCATTGATGAGGTAGGGAGGGAGAAGAGGATGTGACTGCAAAAATGAGCTGAAGTGCTGGGGTTGCTTGCAGTTTTGGGTCATTGGGATGGCTTTTTTTTTTACTGTAGAAGTCCATTTATAGCAGGGTCTGAAGAAGAGTGAAGTTGGCAGTAGCTGTCATACTTGTGCAATGTTTGAGGCTTTACTTTTCACTAAACGTCTGAAAAAAGAGGTGGTGACATTCTCAGGAGAAAACAAAAACAACCATCTATATGTATTTTAGTGTGGTAACGAGGTGTGTCCTATTAATGTTCAAATCAAAATCTCTGAAGCTAAACTTGCCTTTCTTACCACCCCAGACACCTAGCAGCTGACTGAACGTTTGCTTTAGCTCTGACCTCTGTTGTTATGTAGTAGCATTTTATTAATCTCCCACCATGCTCCCTGCCTTTACTTGAACTTTTGTTTTTTTAGTTCTGGTTTACAAATGCAGAACCTACAGAACAGACGAAAGTACCTGAAAACTCCCCATAAAACAACAATTCCCTACTAAAGTTGCTGTTCTCTGATACAGGAATTAAAGTGCAGGAAGAAGCAGCGCAGTAGTGATGTGGGGAGGAAGCCTGGACAGCCCAGAGTGTGGGGAAGAGGGGTTAACTTTGCAGAACTGGGATATCCAGAAATAGGCGTGTGCAGTTGTACAGATGCACCTTGTTTAGCTCCTGTTGTAACTCGCTGGATCACTCATACTTGGTCCTCTCAGGTCGTGTTCCATTTGTCAAGGGCACTGCTTTGGTCACTACGTGGCTCATGTGCAGCAACATGTGAAAGCCTGCAAAACTTTTCTTACTTCTCTTTCCCCTAAACAGAGCGTTTGCTGAAGATGACCTTGGAAGAAAGACGCAAAGAGTACTCGGGGGATTATGTTGCATTGAAAACTATTCCAACATGGATGGAAGACTTAAAAAGCAAGAGCGAAAGTGATGGTAAGTAAAGTGGGGGAATCTTAAGATACAGACCACTCTGTTTTCTCACTGTAAAGTTACTTTTAGGAAGGCCAAGACTTAGAACCCAAGTTGTTATGAACAGTGATAGCCTGAAATTGGGATGGGGGTTAAAAACCCCAAGAAAATTTCTTAAAGCCTCACTGATGTCCCAGAACTCTGCCGGTATCCCCAGATGGAGTCACTAACCCTTAAGTGTGTAAAATAGCTCTTCTCTTCGTGAGTCCTGCTTTCCAGATACTCCAGCAGTCAGCCATGCCTAAAGAACTTTGTCTTTGAAACTTACTGAGCATTGTGATACAGGAAATCTGGGCAAAACAGTGTTGCAAGTGACCCAAAAGCAGAGGAGAAGTGTGCAAGTTATGTTGTTTTCTAAAAATCCAGAAACTGGAGAAGACGGGGTTTGAAGCCTCCTTACTTGTGGTCCTGCCTGCTTTCTTGGGCTGAGGAACATCAGTCTGGCCTGGGTTAACTCCTGTTTCCGTAGCATGTGCAGCCTTCTCATGGCTGTGATCACCAGAAGAGTTGTCTAAGTACTTGCAGTAAGTACGGACCAAAAATGTGAATCCTGTTCGCTTAGAGACTTCTCTACTCTGCAAGTAATTCTGTAACAGTGCCTTGTTCTTTGCCTAGTTCCCTTTCATCCACACAAGGGTGTGGAGGAATAGGGATGACTTCTGAGCTGATTTCCTCCTCCTCTTTCTTTTCCTGTCTTGCTATCCTACTTGGCTGAAGCCTGTGTTTTTTTGAAGGAGTATCTAACTATAAGACCTAAAGTGCTTCCTGCCTCTGCAGATATAGGACTAATTTTCTGTCCTTTTTGTTATCATTAAAGGTAAATACTGGCCTGGGTGAAGAAGTATGTAGAGTAATCTTGTGGCTGCAGGTGAACATGGTCTTTATGGTGATAGTCCAGGTGAAATGAGGCCTGGAGCTAATCAGCTGTTTTTAATAAAATGGGAAGACTGTAACACTTATTTTAGCACAATCTGGAGGAGCTCACAGATTTTCAGATGTCCTTGTCAAAAGCAGCTATTGCTGTTGTCTACTCCTAAAAGCATCTGGAATAACTTTAGAAGTGAAAATATGTCAAGAGTTTGCTGAGCTCTTCAGCCCTGCTGAGTAGCTGTATTACATCAGTACCCATAGACCTCTCTCTCCCATTTGGGTAGGTCATTTATATCTTGCCACATCAGAAAGCCAGTCCATCTAGAAAACAAAGGCTGCATAAAAATAAGAAAGATTACCTGATTTCTCGCAAGTCGATTTTGGAGGCCTGTGGTATGTGGAAATATACAGTATGTCCTGTGGTTTAACTGCCAGACTCTTTATCCCTTCTAGCCCAAACGCTGTTTTTATTCCAGCTACTATCAGATTCTCTATAAAGCACTGAAATTCACAGATGTTGTATTACTTGGGCTGCTGAAAGTGACAAGGTGTGGATTTACGTTGTGATTGCTGTTACACTTCACAGAAGCAAAATGTCAGTGGGTATATGTGGGTATTGAATCATGGCAGTGGTGAATTTATTTCCTTGTAGCTGCTCTTGCATTCTTTCTGTTAGTACCCAGTACACTGCAAAAAAATGCTGGAAGGCAAAAGTTGTGCTGAAACACGACTCTGCTACTTGGTTTTGTTATATTCTACATTCAGGAGAAAATATCTGTAGTCACTCTTTGATGTGTTTGTTGTAAGTAAGCCATGTGCGATAGTGAACTTCTGGAAGGTTGGACTGCTGAAATGTTTCCATGTTCCCACTGATTAGTACAATTAAAATAAATATGTGTATTAATGTGACTGTTACTGCATCTGTTTCAAACTTTATTTCTCTTAAATGTTCTGAAGGTATCAAGCGTGTCTAAAAGCTGTCTTTTTGAGCTGAAATACAGAAAAACTGGAATTTAAATATTCTTGCTGATGAGAACTTTTGCTCTGTTTGATGGGACATACAGAGTGCAACAGGTACAGCCTGAATGAGATTCTGGAGAGGACAAATGAAGCCCCAGGTACGATGGAATCGGTGATGATCTGACAGTGCCATGCCCAAGTTCTGATATTTTCTTCAAGTGAATGGCGGCTGCTTGCGCTGACAAACGGAAGAGGTCTTTGAAGGGTGGTGGTGGTGGTGAAAATAAAATCTTCTGTATGCTTGTCAAGCCAAAACAACTGATGGGGAATTTGGAAAAAATTCTTTACCATTTACTCCTGATACCATATACAGTAACAAGATGACAGATTGATTAGTAAAGCATAGAGTGGCTGTTCAGGAAGAGTGATGAGGAGAAATCAAGAAAGCAACCAAGAACAAATCAAGTGGAGCAGGTGCAATCAATCAGCTGCTGGAGTAAGAAGCTGTAGGAGAAGGGCAGAGCATCTGAGCTGGCAGCCGTCCCCATAGATACTCGATACTCAACTTGAGATTAAGGGTGTTCAGTACTGCACAAATTTTAGTACTGGCTGTTAGGAGAAATTACGTGTACAATGTGAAACCTTTAGAGTGCCCATTTTTAAATGTGAGTCACTCACTGCAGGGTGTTGGGAGGTTCCAGTTAGGCGCACATTTTTGTTATGTGGAAGTGTGTAGTGGTTCAAACCATGACAAAGTGTAATGAAAGATTATTGAAAAGTCTGTATGCAGAATTATTCAAACTGAAATGATGTAAGAGTTTCATATTGGGAGGGATCCAATCTCACTGCCAGGGTACTTCATGGGTGCTCTTTACTGGCAAATTGGAAGAACATACCTTAGTTTGTGGAAGAAAGTTTTTCCCTACCCCTCCTCCACCCTTTGATAGGAAGTTGTGTTCAGAACTAAATTCTGAAGAAAAAACGGTAAAGCTTGGAGTAAGTTTTGTGTTTTGGCAAGGATGGAAGTCTTTGTAATAGAGTAGCATAACAGAGGGATGTGCATCTATGTAAAGGCTCCTGAGGAGTAAAGTTACTGAATCCTGAATGGCAGCTGACAAGGGCTTTGTCACTTTGTAGCAGCAAAGCTATTAAAAAACATTTGGAAGTTCAAAGAGGCAGTGTCTTTGTTAAAATGCTCTGCTGTGACTGAAAAAAAACCCTACATTTTTTGCAGGTCTCCTCATATGGACATGACTAGCCATAAGAAATTAGGTTGGTGTGTGTTTTGGCATGGACTTTGGTCAATGTGTTAAGTCTTGATTTTGGGAGGAGAGTGGCACAATGTGGAATGCAAAGACTAAGCCTAGTGCCCACTTTTCTGAGCTAAGGGAAGCAATCTGATGTGGGTATGTGCATTTCCAGAAGGACTATGCTGTCAACACCCCTGATTTTTGGTGTGCCGCTTGCCAGGCTGCACAAGTGGATCTCAAGAGACCAAGTGTTGCAGCAGTGGAAGGAAAAGGGACAGTTAGTGACAAGTGGCCCTCTTTAATGTCAAGAGTGGATGGTAGGAAGACGAAACTTGTTCTTGAAGTAGTCCTGTAAATATAAGCTTTCTTTGGTTTAACTGTGTTTATTAAGGAAATGAGTTGCCCACTTTGGAAACAAAGAATGAGCTTGTTGTAGAGGGCTGGATAGTGTGAATGTCCTGTAACCCGTCGTTCTCCCCGCTTGTTATCCTTCAGATACACCAAAAGCACACACAGCTCATCCGTTTTCTCATGTGCTTTGAAGTAGAGTGTCTTCCTGACAACATGTGAATAATGGACTTGTTTTATGAAGCTCTGGAATTTATATCCCTTTGTTTCAATGCTATTTATTACATACCACTTTGTTAGGCACTCATCTTGTACAGCAACAGGAGCTAATGTTGCTCAGTGAATAAAATGCCACCATGTAGACTAACAACTAGAGTGTATTTTGAAGTTAAATACATATATTAGCTTTTTGTTGGGTACAGACTAATTCCCAAAGATGTCTTTACTCTGCAGTGGTGAATCTGAGAGATGACTTCAGAAAACTTGTTCTGGAAAGCTTTTTTAAAAATTGAGGTCTTGGGAATTTTGTTGTCACTGAGTTTTGTGTGTCACCAGTGGAAAAACATTTTGTTGAATTAATTGGGTAATTCAGAAAATGGAATAAGTGATATTGTTTAACTCCGGGCAGCTGATAGTCCTGCTGACTCTCACAGCCTCTGGAATTCACTGGTGTGACAGTGATGCCAAGAAAACAGCAAATTCAGGTGGTGGTTTAAAGATCTTTGCTAGTGGTAAGAGCTACTTTTGATAGGATGAAATTAAAATGGAAGGACACAGTAAGTGAGTTTATTTTTGTCTGAGGTTAAATAACACAAAAGTTCTGCAGTCCTTTAAAACAAGTCTTGAAATATGTTTAGATGTTTTGGCAGTCTCTGAATCTTTTTAATCTGCTATTTTAAAAGAAAATGATATGGTTCAAACTATTCAAATTAATCTATTTTAACACTGAGGGGTTTGTGTATAATAATAAGGTTTGGATTTAATAAAAGCATCATTGTACTATGAATGTGTAGCTTTCTAAATATTCACAGTGGGTTGACACAAGATTACAGAGACAAAGCATGTAGATGAGCCACTCCAAATGCTTCATGGTGGAAAGAAAAGGTGTGGTAACACTGAGCTCTGACCAGCATTTCTTGAGATGGATAACTAACACAAGTAAGTCTCCAAAGAACCAGTATCTCTGTGCAGCCCTGCTTGATCTGAATGTCTGTGCTGCAGGAACTGGGAACCAAGGTGCTGAGTATTAAACAGACTTTGGAAAGCGACACCACTACTAAGCTGCAGTGAAATTCAGCCAGATGTCTACAAGTAAGAAATGGCATCTCTCTAAACCACTCAATATTATCAGCGATTTATACAGAAAAAGAAATTGTGTTCAACTAGAACACTGAGATTGTTAGACAAGTTTAACAATCACAAGTTCTGTCTGTAACAGCTGTGTGAAACCTGTGTGCTTCAAAACCCCCACCAAAAATCCAAGTCCATCAGCTTTCATTGTGATTTTTTTTTTCTTACGGTGAGTGTAACAGCTATCTTTATAACAGATTCTTAGCTGAGTGACAAGGATGAAAGTAAATTGAGACAGCTTAGTGTAATTTTTGCTATCTCTCAAAAATAAAAGGTGGTTTTGCTACTGAAACTCCTAGTTTGATGAAGTTCAGAGTGCAGCAGTTTTTCTGCTGAGTACACACAGAAAACAGCGATAACTTGTGTGCCACTGTTCAGAGTCTCTTCTCTTACCTGTGGCCCTGAATGTGAATTCCAGCTTCGCTTAAACTCATGCTGTATTCTGTTTTGTCCTTACTTTTCATGTATTGGCATACCACTGTTACTCATGCTAAACATCTTATCACAGGGTCTGTTCAAGACTAGTGTGTTTAAGGTTAGAAAACTATGTCTCTTAGATGCACATGGAGAGCACTGCTTATTAATTGCTGTGTATAATTGCTGGGGGAGCACCATGAAAAAACGAACAACTGTGGTTTCTGTGAATTGTGTGAGGATCATGCTAATTAAGTATTTTGAATACTTGTGAAATTACGTGCTTTTTGTGGAAGTGGCTGAAAATCTGTTTGCTCATTTCTGCTCTCTGTCCATGTTATATACATATTAAGGAAGCAGCAAAGGAATTAGAGGGGTAAGAAGAGCAAACTGTGTTTGCAGCTTCTTAGTCTGTGCTGAAGGGGTCCAGGAGTCTGTGTCCCCATGGCGTGATGTGGAGTAACTTTAAGGCTGAGTTGCTATTTGTTCGGCTGCAACAGATAGCCAAGGCTGCCAGGGCAGGAGGGTGTAACCGGAGCCCTGTGTGCTCTACTTTGCTCAGTCTTTTGGCTGCCCTTTCAGGATGTGTCCCAAACAGATGCAGAGCTGCAGAGTGGTGCAAATCTGACCATGTGATTTGGTGACCCCACACACCTTTCTGGCTTTCCCAATACACTCCTTGGCTATTGATTTCCAAACATAGACTTGCACAGTACAGAGATGGGAAACTCTTCAGGTGCAAGTTTACTTGAGCATAAACTGAGCAATTATCTCTGTGTGTGTGTTGGTTTGTTTCTGGAGGTGAATCATCTCTAGTTAGTGATGTCGCTGATATAAGTAGATAAATTAGTGTGTTTAGTGTAAGGGGTGGAAGGACACTACAGTAAACAAAAAGACTGAAGATGTATTCAGTTGACCTTGTAATTCCTTGGTGAGCTGCATGCGAATAACCTCTATAGGATGGATTAGCTGCCAAAGAGATGACACTTGTGTTACAGTTTGCATTAAAGGGTTTTTGGGAAAAACAAAAAAATTTCTTGCTTTCAGCAAGTATGAGATGATGATTATTAAAAAGTTCAGATCTGTTTACATAGATTAAGAACACAAAATCCAGTGTAGCTAATCCTCTCTCTAAGAAAGTGAATCACTTGTCTTTGATATAATTAAGATGATTTCTTTTTAAGCTGCTGCTCTGTGACTTTTTTAACAAGGTAACTTCCACACAGCATTAAGCTTATACAGGTCCTGGATGGAGTTATTAATTTGTGGCTCTTCTGCATGCCACTGAGAAAGCTCTCTTATCTGCAGTGGCAGACAGCTCCTTGAGGGTCAAGGGTTAACCATAGGAAAGGATGCTGCTCTCAACAATAAATTGATTAACTGGTGTCCCCGAGGCTCTGCAAGCTCTTGATGGTTTTAGAGAAGGATAGTAGTGGAGATGCAAAGGGAAGTTAGGCACATCTTTGCCAGAAAGAAGAGTTCTAATGTTTAATTACTGGTGACATGAATCTTGACCAGATGAATAACTGTCAAGCTTCTGTCCTGTGCAGTATGAGAAACAATCCTTTTTTTTGTAGCTGCTGAATGTCACTGCACTGAAGTTTTGTACAGAGGTCCCTAAGGAAGTACTAAGTAGAGTTAGAAAGTCAATATGATGCAGTGTGCTGTCAGCTGACTCGTTCAGGGTGTGAGGGAGGACGGCTTTAGCAGCAGTGATGCTTTAAGTTGGGATGTGCTGTTCCTCAGAAACTGCTGAGAAAAATTTTAGGTTCCAGCTTGGAATATTTTGGTGGCTAACTTGAGTGAGATTGTTTAATATATGCAGGGGAAAAGTAACAAGTTATATATTTTGGCTTCTGTCTTTTCTTTGATGGTTATTTTTTTCCATTCTCCTCTTTATATATAAAGGGTGAACTTCTTTTGAGCGCGGGGGATTGCAAGATCAAACCCCCAAATTAATGTATTGCTCTACAAAGACAGTTTCAGTAAGTCATCTAGCTTTGCTCAGTATGGTAGCTTGGCTAATGCCCTAATCTATAATTTATGATGAATTGTGGCATATGTTCTCATAGTCTTTTGCAGACAGATATGAACCAATGTGCCAACCTGATTAGAAGCCATGTGCCCATGATTAGATTGAGGCCAAAACCAAGCTGTTAAATTGTACCCTTGTCATGGCTCACTAATGTAGATCTGTTGCCTGGCTATGTGACTTTTAGATATTTTTAAATGCAGGTGGAAAAAGCTGAATTCCTTCTGGAGAGGATGGAACCCTCTTTTGAGTAGACAGGTAGAGACTGATATGGGTTGGTTTAATTTGATGTAGCTTAGGTATGACAGGTATTTAGGAAGGTGCTGAACTATTGCCTCAACTAGGATTTGCTGCCTGGGACTCTTTATAATTAGTGATGGCATAGGGTAGGCCACCCAAATGCCTCTCTCTGAGTGTGGGAGGCTTGCAGCAAGTTTGAAAACTAACCTCAGACTCAAACTAAGTAATGAAGTAATGATACTGCTTTAGCTCCCTTGATGGTGTTGGGCGATCACTGGTGCAGTTTAAGCTCACCAAGCTCTGTTTGGATCATGTTAACTAACTTTCATGTGTAGCTACATTTGCTTCATGCACAGTTAAACTCTTGATTATGCATGTGTTGAAAACCCAGTCACTGTAAACACCATAAGCCTGGCTTCCCTTTTTTGATTCAGTAGACCTAAACTGCTCAGCATGTAGAAATGTCGCTTAACAAGCTAGTGAGGGTCTTAATAAGTTGTAGTGTAGAATGTAGGATTGTTAAGGTTGCAAAAGACCTCTGAGTTCATTGAGTCCCACTGTTAAATGGTAGTAGTTACTCTGTGAAGTGATACATGGCTTTCTCCATGTGAGGGCATCTAGCTGATGTGTATTTGGAAAACCCAGTTGAGAGAAAATTTCTCAGCCCTGTAGGAAGTGCTGCTTATTTTTTATGATGCCCAAAAAATGCCCTTCTGTGCTGGAGAGAAGGCTTAACAATCCAGTTGGAAGATGATAAATTTGGATTTTGCACAGGTTTGAAAACCATTGAAATGATACTGAGAAATATTTTCTATTTCTATTTCTATGTGCGGTGTGAGTGAGAAGCATAATGTTTGTGCGCAGAGATTGTCCTGAGACTCGCAGGCTATTGCATGTTGATTTGGCATGTTTGCTGAAATGTGTCACAAGGGCCTTCACCAGAGTTTCCAGATGTTTTTTTGGGGATGGGATGCTACAGAATGCACATGTTGGAAAATGAAGCCTCAGCCTTGAGCTGATGTAGCCAATACATTTATTTCTGAGAGTGAAAGTAGTTCTCTGCAAGCACCTTTGCACTAACAGCATCCCTGGGAGTTGGTGGTCAAATGCTGTGTTAGAAAAGACTGCTCTAGAGTTTACCTGAAGGCTCTTGTCCAAAAGACTCAGTTCATCTCTAATGCAGAGCAGGTATGAAGAAAGTGTAGATATAAAGAAACTGGCTGCACCTCTGTATTTATTTACAACATTTCCCTGCCTTATCCTGCCCTTTGCTTTTTCACAAAGGCTTGTTTATGCAATGATGGGCTTTTTTGATGGTCTCCTTGGTATGGCCAGTTAGGCTGTAAAGGTGTTCCAAGTTCTGTGTCTTCTATTTGCTGCGCATGTATGACTTGTAGTTGAAGTTCAGCCTGCACTGGATTTATTCCCATGTGCTCAGTGTAACCTTTTCTGTGTGACTGAGGTACTCTACTGCTCGCCTACTGATGTATTGTGTGTTGCAGTGTTGTCCTTTGGTGGGATTTCCTAATGAGTCTACATCCATAGAAACCAAACCCCAGACTTCGTGTAGCTGTCACTGACAGTATGGGTCAGTCATATTTAAAGAAAAAATAGAATTCCATTCTGGTTTTTTTCCCTCTTTCTGCATTCCCACCAGTGTTCTTACAGGGGAAGGATTGTAAGTGTATTGCAAGTAAAAATCCAGGAGAATAGGCGATATACACGGACATTCTTATATTGACTTAGGCTTTGAGATGTGGTGTGTCTTTCATTTCTAGATAGATATGTAAAAGAAGATAGAGCTAGATCTTTCTGCTAACTGCTTGAGAGTTTGTAACTGCTTGAGAGTTTGTGTAATTTCCATTTTTAAAGTCCTTGAATGGAGCAAGCTTGACTTGCAACCCTAATGAGTAGTGGTGGAATTGTCATCAAATGCTCAAAGTTTCCTCTGTCCCTTGCTGGGACTACCTTGAGCAGATGGTGAAGGGTCCTTTGTTTGCAGAGATCGGGTGTTAAGGTCCCAGTGCAAGGGCCGCTCTTATGAGCAGAGATTCACTCATGGTAGGAGAAGGCAGCAGAGGACAGAACCCAGCAGTGGTGGCAAATTCTTCCCAGAGCAACCGCAGCCTGTTGGCCCTCAGAATGCTGAGAGAGCAAGAGAAAGCTAGGTGCTGCACCCAACCCCTTCCTCCGGCCCAAATCTTGTGATATCTCTGCCCTTCCCAGAGAAACTCCCAGGTAAAGAGAGAGAGTAGCCAGCTGCACCCCTCACCTGAGTTGTGGTAACTTGTTTTGTCTCTCCAAAGTACCCGGTCGTTATTGTCTCCTAGCAGCATATGGTAGAAAATTCCCTGAGGAAAGAAACAAAAGGAAAAAAAATCCTAAACCCCAGCATTTACCTATACCTGTCCCCTGATACTCGAAAACTAAAGTTCCCTCTCCCACCTGGTAAGCTGTTGTCACTGTATGTCACACAGAGAAGTTTTTGAATGACAATGCCATGAAATATTTGCTGATGGTTTTGCACAAGTTTTGTAGTTTTCTGGTAGTAACATTTTATTTCCAAGCTGTACTTCAAGTACTACAAAAGCCTGTAATACTCAACTGGAGAAGTCATTGCTCAGCAATGGTGTAGAGAATTAAAAAAGCAGAAAACATAGAATAAAAATTGTCTGACTGCTTATTAAGCTTTCATTGATTAATGAAAGTAATGAATTTGTCATTCCCCACTATAAACTTATTTTAATTGTCCTTGATGCTGTATGTGCTCACCCATTTAAAATGGATTCTCACATTTTGGTAAGTAAAACAGGTGCTGCTGAAGACTAAATACCTGGTTGGTCATGAGAAATCATTTTTTTCCAGCCAGTTTATAAAGGTGAGTGGAGGAATGCTGCACTGCTAGTGGTATGTTTTGGATGAAGGCTCATAGTTACCACAAGTGGTACTGGATCAATTTTAACACACCAGGAGTAGTTGTATGAATGCTGTGATATTGCCAAGACACAGCTCTTGCAGTGAAGGGATCTGCTTTGTCTTGGAAGGAATCTGGTGAAGTGGAATCACCTGTAGTCCTCTAGCTTTGCAGACAAGTATCAGCGTACTCATGGGGCAATGAACAGTGATCTAAAGGAGTGCCATATGTTTGTCTCTCCATTTTTGAACTTCCATTGTTAATTACGAACTCTCTGTAGTAGAGGGAAGTTATAAAGTAGGAATTGAGTTTGAGGCAATGCTGTGTTGTTCTTGCATCCATGTGACCTTGGCTGACCATTTAATGTGCTTCAGTACAACTCAGGCTGCCATTCACTGAGAAGAATCTATATTGAAATTGTTGGTATCACCTGGAGTGAGGTACTGATAATCAGGCTTGGGCAAGAACTTAGCAAAATACCGTATTTTGCTAAGCATTTTTATTCCGCTATATAATTTCAAAGTCTGGAATCCCTCTGAAGGTCCACATTATAAAACCAGCCAAACAAGACAGTGATTGAATGGGTTTCTTCACACAGACAAAGCACTGCTCCTTCTGAGTCACAGCTGAACCAGAAGCCTTTTCTTTGGACCCTAAATCATGAAATCTCCAGCAAGCATAGCAACCACAGCAGCTGGATGCTGACTCTCCAAGTAAACACACAAATACCCAAGGGCCTCAGCCTACTTATGTCGTGTCTTTGCTGTCAGTGTGCATGCTGCTGAAGTGAGAAGACTTTGATTTATGAATTGACAATTGCATGTCCCTGCAGATAAGGGTGCATCACAAATTAGAGTTGGGAATGTATTCCTGTTCTTGTTCTCCTCATTTGTTGTTACTCCTTTCTCAAACTTTGTTCTTGGGTACTTTTGCATTCCATAGCAAGTCTTCTCTCGGTTTACAAAAACTTCATAAAAAAGGCAGGCTCCTCCTTTCCTTCTACTTCTTTCTATCCCAGACTTAAAGGGTTTTTTTGCCTCTCAGCTTTGTTATTTTGAGGATATAGAGAGCTGTGTGGGATAGACTGAGAAAAAGGTTGTTTAAGGACTATGCAAGACCTTGTAACACAAGAAAATTGCATTTTGCATGAGCGTTGTGTGGGTTGTTCAGACTGACTGGCTGTTTTGATCAATTCTCATGGTACACCACTCTTTCTCTCTGTAATGTGTAAATGTCTACAATGGCTCCCATTTAAACGTGTGGCTAAAATATCAAGGCTCATACTTACAAGCTTGTTTGAGGGCTGCCGGTAGCCATATCACTGTGTTAAACTTGGCCTGAGTGAGCGAGCTCGGGGCTTTTTGCAGTAGCTGTGTAGGGGTGAGTTATAACCCCTCAGATGGGGGATATTTTGTGCCTCCCGTAGAACCTTGAATAGGAGATACCGTGACCTCCTGACCTGGATGATGGGGCAAAGTATGACCTCAGCAGGTGGGTCAGTGGTGCAGAACTGAGAAGTGTAGTTAATGCACCAGATGAGCCACAAAGATGATTAAAACGTGGTTAGGGGACTGGAGCATCTCCTGTGCTTGGAGAGACTGAGAGAGCTGAAGTTTAGCCTGAAGAACAGATACTCCAGATGGGATCTGGTCAGCGTTTATAAACATAGAGTGGAGGGTGTAAAAGAGATCTCCCCAGACTCATCTCTGTGGTACACGAGGTAGTAGGCACATGTTGAAAGAGGAAGTTCTTTCTGAGCATTAAAAAACAAAACCACATGCATACTGTGAGCCTGGCTGAATGCTGGAACGGGTTGCTTGGAGAGGTTGTGGAATCTCCATACTTTAAATTCAACTGGGACAGGGTCCTGAATGACTTGCTTTGGGTGACTTGACCATCACTAGAGATGCCACCCAACCACATCCATTCTGTGATTCGTGGTGTCTTTTTGCCTCCGGAGTTTGGTACTTGGCTGTAGTCCTCAGCTGATCCAATTATGTCACTTGGTAATTAGCTGAAACAGACCATATTGGCAGAGTGTGCAGCCAGGGAGAAGGTGTTGGTGTTCATCATCAAGTGCTTTTGACTTGCATGTTGTGCTGCATTTTTGGCTGGGTAGAAAGCGATTTGTCTGCAACAGATGTTTCTTCCTTGTGCTCAGGTTCTGATCTCGTTTAAGTCCAAGACGCGATAGAGCAAATCTGTACTACAAATCTGAAGTACTACAGTGCATCTGTGAAGGCTTTTCCCCTGGTGATGGAACATATGGAAATAATGCTTATCTTGATTTAGATAAGCAATTGCCTTTCCTGTACAATCATCCACGCTTAGTAGGAGTAGGAGGAGACACATAATATTACAGGTCTTACAATCTGTCTTTTCTAACGCTCCATAAGCCTATGCAGAAACAAATGGAATGGGAAGTTGCGTTAGCAATTACTAACCTCACATCTAATAGTTCATCGTTTTTAGTCTGTACAGGAAACTTGTGAAGACAAATCCTTAAGTTAAAAAAAGATAGGCACTAAAGGGAAAAAGCACAGAGTGTGTAGCAGAATTGTTGCTGCACGTTCCCCCAGGGTCAGATGCACTCCTAAAGCTCACTCATCTCCTTTGTTTTTTCAGCAACCCAAGGAAAGTGGTTTAGTGTCCCCGTCAAGTATTTGCTGAGGATTCTTTCAGGAGTGGAAGGGCTGCCTCTTGTCTGGGGATAATGTGATTCTTGTCCCTTGCTCAGGTTCTTTTTCCAGATCCTCTTTGAGAAGCCTTCCTTGTGGGGATACATGTCTCTGCTAGCAGCTATTGTAGCAGGGATGAGGTAGTGGGCAGAATTATTTCTGTTGAACTTGGAATTAATTTACTTCCTTCAGCTGTGAATTCTAAAGCTGGCTAGAAGTGACGAAACTCTCATTTTCAGCTTTTTTTCCCTGCAATCCAGTCTGCTACTTGTTTTTATGAACTTGAGGAGAAATGCATCATGTGACTTGTTTAACAAACTTCCCTTATAACAGTGTGAACCTGTGAGCCTCGTTGCCATCAATCCTTCTCGCTTGTTCTCTCTTTAATTTCTTCTCTTACTGGCTTTTGCTCAGAGACTGCCAATAGACTTTTACTTTGCCATAGGTATTGCTTTATACTATGGGGCTTTGATACCTAGTTTTACTACTTTGTGTGTGCTCTACTGTTTCATTAACAGGCGTTTTAAAATGCAAATGTAGTGGGTTTTTATTATAAACTCTTCCAGCTGTAGGTTTTTCTCCTCCCTCTAGTGGTAGGCTCTTTGGTATTGCTGTAAGGATTTCTGTAATTGGATGCTTGAGACCTGTTTAAAAAATTAATATACTTTAAAGTATACTAGACTTTAAAACTCTGGCTATTTGAGCAGTGATTGAGTTTCAGGGCTGATTTTCCAATGCTGTAGGTTTGTGCCATCCTTGTCCATTGCACCAGCTGAGTACATTTATGTCCTGGGTGGGGGCTCCCTCTAGTGAGATGTTCTGACAGTCTCTTGTCCACTTGGTTCAGATGAACTTTACCTGTTTTCTTTTCAATTGCAGTTGCTGCTGACTCAATCTAATGCATTTTTCTACCCTTGTGTAAGCTGTAAAGGCCCTTTTCCTTTGGGGTGAGCTGGAAGGAGTTGTAAACAAAGCTGAGGGTTAGGACTGCCTATTTCCTGTATTTGGTGTGAAGAGGTTGCTAATCAACCTCATCCTACTTCAAGCTGTGGCTCTGTGGACTCTGAGATGTTTTGAACATGACTGAAGGACCAAAGGATGATGCAGGAGGAAGAGCTAAATGAAACTGGGTTTTACAGGCAGAGGGGTAGAAGATGATGGCTGGATCCAGAGGGGGAACAGTAGGGGTGGGACATGAATGTTCAACTGTTTCTGGTGAAGATTTTCAGCTGTATTGTATTACTGAGGCTGGGGCAGAGGAGACAAGAGGAGGACCTACAGCAGTGTTTCCACTCTTGTGTGTCATCAGTAATAGCCTAAACCCCCATATTTTGGAAAGGATGTACCAGGATCAACTCCATCCTTCGTGAGTGTGCATGCAGAGATGATTTAGTGGCCATTGATCTCACTGTCTCATAAGAGTTACAGTCAGCTTGTTTGCAAGACTGAAGTTAAAACAGAAATAAAAGCTGTCTTATTTAATAAATAATTTTAATAATAATAAAAAAGCTGGATTAGAAATCTTGCAATAGATCTCTCCATTTGCCTAGCAGGTGTTGTTTTCTCAATCAGAGAAAAGTGCTGCCTCCTCGTCCAAGTCCTTCCACACTCTCTTGTTCCTTCCTCTCCGGAGCGTGTCCCCCCGCAGGCAGCGCTGGCGCAGGTGCCTCAGGTAGCTCTCGATGGAGGCGGAGTTTTCCTTGTGCCGGCCGATCACCTCGTCATTGAGGGGGGAGCAGTCCGGCAGGCAGCAGGTCCTTGGCCAAGCTGAGCGTGTCCAGGCCTTCTCCTGGGAGACACGGGGAGGGAGCGCGGTGAAAGTGGCTCAGGGGGCTGAGCCCCCTTGGGCTCTCCTGGGGAAGCTGGGGCCAGGCCGGGCTGCCCCAGGCCGCAGGTTGTGTGGAGAAGGTCTCGGGCAGGTTTTGTCTTTGTTCTTGTGGCTCAGCCTGTCCTTGTTCCCTCCTGGGAGGAAGGGGCTGAGCCCCACCTCTGCCTCTGGGCTCGGGCGCAGGGCTGGCAAACCCTTGGTGCCTGCCCAGGCTTTCCTCTCCACAGGGGCTGGCGGTCCTCACCCTACACGTTGTAGCTCCCGGCCCCCCGGCACCGTCCCACCTGCCTGGTCCCCATCCCTCACCTCCCTGCGCCGCCTCTGGGCTTTTCTCCAGAGGCTGCATCCAAGGCACAGCACGGCGAGCAGCAGGGACAGGGCCAAGAAGGCGCAGCAGTGCACCTGCACGGACCGCAGGCTGGCACCGCCCGTGCCGGTGTCCCGCTGCTGCGCGTCCCGGGCTGGCACAGGCAGCCGGGCCGTGTTCCTGGTGGGATAGCTGTGAGCTCTGGGGGTGCTGGGGAGCAGCGAGGCCACGCAGAGCCCCAGGAGCAGGGAGAGCCCCGGGCGGAGCATGGCGGAGGTGCCTGAGGAGCTGCGATCTCTGGCCCTCACCCCGAGCTGAGCCGAGCAGAGCCCACGGGGTCTGTGCAAGGTGGTGGCATCGGCTGTGATGTCACAAGGCTGTTGCCTGGCAGCCAGAGGCTGGGAATGTCAAGGCCAGGTGAGGCCAGAGGGTCTGAGCGTGTGGCTGTCTCAGCCCGCTGCTCTGTCTTGCTGCTGTGGGACTGGGCCTCAGGAGCTTGGGGATGTGCTCTCCGGTGCTCAGCAAGGAACTGCTGACACGTCTGAGTTGGTATTCTTGAGCTGATGAAAATGGAGGGCAAGACTAGAGGCACAAATTTGTTTGGACTGCTCCTACCTTCTCGCTAAATATTGAGGACTCTTTTTGCTTATCAACAAACTTCACTTGTTCTGAAGATTTGGAGTTGATTCACACTTCAACTGTTACCTCAGCAAATGAGTTCTATTTCCGACCAATAGATGAACTCAAGCTTCTTGAGACTTGTGTTGGAAAGAATGTTAAAAAAGCAGTAGTGAAAGTGAATTTATAATCTTCCCTCCTGAGTTCATTGCTGGTGACGTGCATGTTGAACTTGGTGAAGCTTTGAGCAGTATGTTTGTGCAAGGGTTTGAGGTAACTGAACTCTTCTATCGACTGAATCGGATGTAAATGAAGTGATTCAGTGATGCAAAATCTCAAGAGTTTGCAGGAATGAAGGACCTGTGGTAACATTATTTAGTAACAAATCTGTTGCAAGCTAGTGTATGTAGTCTTCACCACCTGCCTCCTCCTAGCTGAGCAATTTAAGGTGACAAAGCTCCAAGTTTAGAATTTGCATGGATTTTTTTTCAGGCTTGTTGTCTGGCTACATGTCTTCAGAAGTCATTCTGAATTTTGGGGCCGTTGGCAAATGGTGTGCTTGTGTATTTTTGTACTCATTTGGTATAATTCTGGATTGGAGAAATTATTACTCTAGGTAGGAGGGTTATCTTAATTCCTCAATTTGTTTTTGCAATTTGCACCCTCGTGATTACCAAATAAAATTACTTGATGGATCTCACTTCAAAAAATAAGTATGTTTTACAGTTTTGTAATCAAATGGTATGAGGATAAGGATTTAGTGCTTCCTACTAGCTTGTATTTGGAAACAAGTAACAAGCAAGAAGTGTGATGTTAGGGCAGTGCTGGTGTCTCTGTGGGTTACCGGTGCCCTCTCGAGGTGAAACCGAAAGGTGCTGCAGTCTGACAACAGTAGTGTCACTGGATTACTGCCTGTTCAGGGCTTGTAAATAATGACCTTGAACCAACACTTGTAACCTGATTTTTCTGCTTTCTTGGTTTGCAGGTGAAAACACTAAAGAAGATCTGCAAGGGAAGAAAAGCCTGAGTGAGAAAGTTTCTCTCTACAGAGGTGACATCACGCTGCTTGAGGTTGATGCCATCGTTAATGCTGGTAGGTGGTTAAATATTTTATGTAGCTATATCTTGAAAATCCTTTATAGCTCCACAGTACAAGTGCGAACTCTGAAAAGTTGCCTAAAACTGGTGTGTCCTGTGGAAATCTGTTGGAAAATACAGCTTTTTCCCCTGTTTCTTCATATTGCATCTGTTCATCCTGCATGCATTTGCTGTGGCAGGGATTATTGTGAAACTTCTACAGCATGGTCACCATGAAAAAATTAATGATCTCGTATCCATCTTTTGACTGAACTTGGTTAGCTGAGACTTCACACTTTGTGTTGTGGAAGGCTCAATTTTGATACTAAGCTAATGCAGTACATTCCAGTCTGCTTTTATGAATCAGGCCACTTGTGGGCTAGGTAATGTGAAAACCTTAACAAAAAGGTGATAGGAAAACAGAATTTGTTTTATGTGGTTTTTGTATTTGCTTTCTTGTTGGGAGATTGTATTTTTCAATTTTTTGGCCATGATCTACAGAGTTGTAAGTGTTTTAGTACCTTTTCTTGCTCAGTGACTGTGTCCCCATGTGTGCAGCTGAGGTGAAGAACTGTGTGTAGCATCTTGTGACAAAAAGAGGGAAATGCCTGTGCAATTAATTCATTTGTGTATTAGGTTATAGTAAGCTAGTTCAGTTTTTTGGCAAAAAATGATGGGAAGGTTTACCCCAACACACATGCCCCCAGCCAAATCTCTCCTGCACTCTCCACTCTAAAAGGAGTGTGTGGTTTGTATGTCCTGAGGCTGGAAATTTTTTCCCCCTAGTATTTGAGTGGCATTGATTAATTTTCAAGAACTAATTTTGGTGGTGTTCATTTCTTGGAAGGAAACATACTGCAGTATCTTCTCTGTGATAGAATAAAGGTTCCCAGGGTTGTAACGGCCAAAATTGATGTGTTTGCTTATCAGAGGAAAATGCTTTATGGAGCTACTGATTCATGTCTGTAAAGAGCACAGGAATGTTTGCTCACACAGCGTAGAGGGGAGTGAACAGATTCTCTTGGACTGTTTGATTGTATGGCATCCCACTTTAACTGGACATCTGCTAATGGGTTTTGTGAAGTACAGGTGGAATCCTTAGCCATTTCAAAATACATTTTTGCATTCCAAGTACTGAGGCTGGTATTCCAATGCAAAAAAATTTAATTAATCTTCTACTTTACTGATGCACAAAAGCCTTCCTAAATAACAAACAATAGTTTGTTATTCCATGTAATGTTTGTGCATCCGTGTAACATGATCCTCTCCTCACTCTTTGACAAGGCCTCTGAAGCTTTAATATTTTAATTTTTTTCCTCATTACTTTTTAAAGATGATTTTTCCAGTAGTGCTTTTGCTGACTTCCTTACTTTATTGCTTTCCAGTAAGTCAATATTAGCGTACTTCTCTCCATTTGTATTTAGCTTCTCCTTGTTCGTAGGCCTCCCTTGAATTACAGGCTGGAACTAGTTATGGATTAGCTTTAGAATAGGAATACTTAGCTTTTCTTGATTTAAATCCCTCTTTAATTCTCCTGAAAGGTCCAAAAAGCCTATATCCCAGACTGCAAATGATATTATCTGCCTATAAACCTATTATATGCCTGCCATCCTGGTGAGAAATGCATCTCTCTGAGGAGAAATAAAAAAAGAATCAAATCAACACATATTAATATGGAATTTTGAGAAAAGGTTTAAAGACCACTCAAAGCAGACTGAGGTTGAAAGACCTAAAAGAGGGATGTAACACACTGAAAGTATCTAGACAGCTTTTCGCAAAAAAAGAAGTTGTTTCTACTGTTGTCTTCTGTAAATTGAATTTGGGCTTAATGGAAGATTCAGATTAGATGTTGGCAGAGCTACTTATTGAAAGCAACAGGTTTATACAGTGATACTTTTGTGTATCAGACTGACACAAAATAGCAGCCTTAGGGCCAGGGCATTGTTACAGGTGGATTTTTAAGATTCTTGTAACTCTTTTGTAACCTTCTATAATTCCTAAAGAGCATAATATATTAACTGTTATGAGATATTAATAATTTTAGGTTAAAATACTAACCTACAGTTACTTCGGAAAAACCGTATGCTCTCTATATGTCAGTGCAGTAATTAAGTCTCAGCCTTTGATTTGCTCATGGTTTCAGTGTTACTTTTTTCTGTTAACCTTTCAAGCTGTGGAGGATAGCTGGAAAACTACAGGAGGAAGGTGTTTTGGTTCAAGATCCAGAAGCAAAACATCTGCTGTGCTGAGATTCTTTTTAAATCAAACAGTTTCAGTGAAACTGTAGTGTCTCAGACAGTATCTAAACCCATGTTTCTGCACCATATGATGCTTTTGCAAAGAACTCCATTGTTTTTCCTTCTGCAACTGAAGTTATCCAAATCTCAAAGACATAAAGCAGCAAGTAGCCACAATACCAGTTTCTGTGTGTAAGTTGAATAAAATGCAGCCTGTTGAATATGGCATAGAAGATGGGTTTTTTGGAGGTAAATCTGTGCAAGTTCTTTTTATACTTAATGCCTTTTGAGTACCCCAAATGTTAATGACAGACTCCCTCCTATCTGTTGCAAGCCCTGGTTTGGGAAGGAAGGAAGAGACCTTTCGGAAGCTTTCTCTCTGAATTTAGAAATTCCATTAACTATCCCTGTAATAAATAGTTTAAAATACAGCAAGTCATATCCAAATTAAATCCACAGGAAGATACTTACAGGTTGAATATTTACATTGACTTATGTGAAGAACTAAACATGCTTGAAGTAAAGGGAATGGTCTGGCAAATTCTGGGGCTGTGGAAGGGTTCCAGGTGGTTCAAATTGTCTCCAGATTTGGATGCAAACATACTGGCAAAAGAAATGTGTATTCTTGAATATGTAAGGAGGAAATGAGACATAAATTAATATAAGTGGTGATCTTATGTACCTAAATATCAGGATGTCATTGAGGAACACTGCTGCAAAAGGATCCCTTTTTCTCGTAAACATTTAGCAGGCAAACTGAATGTTGCTTACTTTCCAAAAATATTTTACATATAGTTTGTGTCATTGCTCATTGTCAAAAGAACCACATCAAAACAGCCTCTTTGAAACCATTCAAGACTAGAGTGAGGATCTGAGATGCGTTGTGAGACAGAAAGGAGCTGAGAAAAGGAGCTGATATGTGATTTTGCTACAATAGATGTCAATTACATACCCCTGTAAATGTCTTTTCCTTCCAGAATGGTTTCCTGAAACTTCCTTACCACTGATTGCATTGCAGACAGGTATTAGTTTAACTTGATGTTTTGCTTAAGGTGTCCTGTTATGCCATTTCCTTCGCACATTTTTTTTAAGGATTCAGGTAAGACTTGTATGCAAATCTTATTTTTACTCCTATATACTCCTCTGCTCTTTGTTATTACACTCTAAGAATGTAAACAGCTCTCCTTGAGGCATGTACTTACTGCGTTAATCTGTGCTGACTGGCCTTTTTAACAGATTAAATGTTCCTGGATGTCACTTCATCCTGATGCCAAAAGTGCTTCAAGCACTTGGAAGCCAGATAAGCACAATTAGCCAACGTCTGAATAAGTCATCAGAATGGAGCTTGGAGGGGGTGTGGTGCGTCTGTGTCTAGGGGAGGGGAGAGAGGGGTCATTTAGTCCGTCTGGCAATCCCAAATACAGAAGTAAGCAGTAAAATCCTGAGTAAGGTTTGAAAAATAATTTCTTCAATATTTATAGTGTCAACTAAGCAGTAAAGACTACATTTCCTCTCGATTTTTAATAAGGAAAACTGTGTTGCTGTTTATGTCAAATGCAGTAACTATCTGAAGTAGGTGCAGGAGTGGTATTTTGGGAGTGGGTGTGATGGGGATGTCTGTGTACCTCACACACCTTAAGCAGCAGGTCATCACTACTGACCTCATGTATTCATTCACTTCTTACCTGTTAATAAATCTTACTTTCCAGTTATAGGATAAGGAGGCCTGTACTAATATGCTTGTGAGGGAGTTTTTTCTAGGAGGAAAATCAAGGGGAAACCATTATGTCAGGGGAAAAAGGGATTCTCCTTATTTTTATCTGGTAGGGAGGAGGAGGATGACGACTTGCAGAACACTAGAAGAGATGATATTTCTTCTTATCTTCGAAAAATATTCTTGGTATCAGTACAAAAGTATGGTTCTGAGAACAGAAACCTTTAATCTTCAGGAGAAAGGAAGATGTTCAGTTGTATTCAATTAGATGTTTCTGGTAATAGGTCTGTACTATTGTATCTAAGTTTGCAATTAGAGAGTTGCTATGGTTATAGCAACTAGATGTCTGCCTTTAAACTGTATTTGAATGCTGGAATCATTTCTAATACTCACAGATTTAGGGAAGAAACTCTCAATTTTTAAAGGGAATATCTTTTCCATATGAGAAAACAAATGTGAATTAAAATCTTCCTCTGATAAAGAGAGAAAAGAGTTGGTGACTAACATAAGTAAACAACTCTTTATGTCCCTTGTCTACTAACCCCTGATGCTAGAATTTAATTACTGACCCTCACACTGCTCAAGAAGAGGTTTCCTCTACAGTGTGCAGTGGGTTGCCTCAGCTGGGAATGCTGGTTTGGCAGGCACAGCTTCCTCAGCTTCCTTGGCACAGTGTGTAGGGCCGGCTGGGGGAAGGTACATGGAGGGGACGGGCTCCTGGTTCCTTTAAGAGGCAGAGGTGTTTTCGGGGAGTGACTTACAGCTGGGTTTTTTAACAAATTTGTAAGAGTTTGGAATGCTTATCCTGCTGTACCTCCCTGTCCCAGTACTGAACATGTGTGGAACTGAAAAATACTCAGTTTTAAATACTCTGTGTTTGCTTTGCTTGTTGCAGGACTGGTTTTCACCGGAGCCTCTACATGACTCTATTTATAGGATGAAATAGACATTTTCATATTGAATCTCACCTTTCCTCGTGAAATACGCCTTTCTTCCCTCAGGCTTCTGACTTCACAACCGTGTTTCAGTATTTATGTGTCACAGCAATATCTTTATCCAGCTTTTTTATCTGGAGATAGCAACGTATTTTCTTCCAGATTCATCATTTCCTGGCCTTGACCTTGAATATGGTTGTTTAACTTAATGAAGTGTCCCTTTTTTTCTCAAGTTCAAAATTATATATCAAGGTAGAAGAGCTATGTATTGATACTGGGAACTGAATATATTATCAGTGAATTATGCTTACACAAGTGTGTAAGTGTAGACAGGGACTGAACTCTGCCTTCCCACACAAACAGCTCGTTAATGCGCAATCAGTCACCGCAGTTGCCTTGAACTTGGTGCTTAATGAACAGGTGGGGAAAAAGGATGGATTCTAATCTGGAACAGATCTGACATCAGGCAATTTCACTGATTGCTAATCCATTTCAGTTGGCAACTTAATTTATCACACAGAATTTTCGTCTTGTAGCTTCTGAAGTAGAAATTACTTCAGAAGTGGCCTGTCTGAATATTATGAAGGTATTTGAGTCAGTCACTGAGCCTGATCTGGTATTGTGTATATACTTATTCTCCCCATTTTTATTTTAGAGTGACCAGTAATTCTCACTCTGGAGCTCATTTGAAATTATTCTTCAATGATTTGCTATGAAAAGAAGTCCCTCAACTCAAATGTTCCTGCTACTGAATGTTGAAGCAACAAAGTGTAAAATCTGCCCTTAAGTTGCTTCTAGCATTTTGAAATGTGATTTTTGCATTTATTAATATTGATTTGTGTGGGGGTTTTGTTGGTTTGGTTTTTTTTCAGTTGAGCAAAACATATATGGTTGATTATACTCAGAGCTTCTTAGTGAGTTTGCTGTCTTTTAGAATGTTTTCTCTCCAGTGTACAGATAGGGAAATGGAAAACTTGTATTGAAATCTCATGTATGGAGTCATCTGGCATCTGCCTATGTAACTTACACTGTTGTAATTTCCTCTAGGAATAGAACCAGTATTGCTAACAAATTGCTGTTAATTTGGTTTTCATCTTTACTGTGAGCAGACTGTGGTGTTAATCAAAGGTTTCTCAAGTTAATTTACAGTTGGTACAATTACACTTATGTGTAAAACCCCAGACTAATTTATATATAGTCCTCACTTATTCATCAGGAAAGTCAGTGTTAATAGTTGAGGGAATCGGTCATTCTCAATTGTGACATCTGTGAGTGAGTTTATTACTGCTTTCTGTGGAAAATGCTCTAAGCCTGGCTGGTGAGCAGTAGATGTGGTTAAACTTGCCCTCTGCTTTTGGTCTAATTTCATTTCAATGCTGTTCTTCCCTGTAGTGCAATACTCATTTGGATGAAAAGTCTGTGTATAGTGACAGCGATCAAGAGAATGAAATGGGAGGCGAGTACTGCTGGAGGTGTGGTTTAATTTAGGTGGAGAACTGTAGCTGCTGCCTCAGTCAAACACCATTTGCTGTAACCCTGTGGCCAAGGCTTACAGCTGAGGAGGCTCACTCAGAACTGCACTGCAGAAAGGGTGGTTGCAGTGCACTTTGAAAATATTTCGGGTATAATTAGTATAACCCAAAAGTTAAGCATTAAAAAAAGAAAGGTTTGGCAGTGCTGCAGACACATGTCAGGGGTGAACTTTGTTCCTTGTTCTGGGGTGCTTTGGGAAGGGGAAATGAATTGTGGTGAAATGTTTTCATTCCAGTATTCCACCAGAGTGCTCACAGCCATCTCATGCAGCCAGTGGAGATGGCTTCTGGGGGCAGATGTGCCTCAGACACCTGGACATTATCCTGCCACGTTGTGTGTGGTGCCAGCGAGCCGAGAGGCTTGGGTGGTGGAATGGAAGCCTAAACCTTGCATGCCTCAAGGAGAGCTTTGCCACTCAACCTGCCATATGGCCAGGCACTGCAAACAGATAGGCACTTCATGTTAATGACAATCAAGTGATGATTTCAAGCAGTGGGATGTGAGTGTTCAGTGACTTACTGAGAAGCCATTAAAAAAACAGTAGAGAAGAAAATGTACTTTCCACTGGAACAATGCACTCAAAAAGTTCTTTAAACTAACAGATTGTGGGCTGAAGCACCAGACACAGATGTCGAGGTTCAGAGCTATGCTTTTCGACTTTCCATGTTTTTCTCTGCTCCCATAGAAGTCTGAGTGGAATGAGATGAGCGTGCATGATCCTTAAGTATCTGATAATTAATCATCTAAAAGGCTTTGCCCAGACAAGTTCTGGATGCCCCATCCCTGGAAATGTTCAAGGTCAGGTTGGAGGGAAGCTGAGCAACCTGGATTAGTGAAAGATGTCCCCGCCCATGGCAAGGAGGGGTTGAACTAGATGATCTTTGGTGGTTCCTTCCAAAACAGGAAGGAACATTCTGTGATTCTAGGAAATACTCTGACACAAAGTTAATGGCCAACTCTCTCCTCTGACAGGATGCAGCATACTCTCTTTGTCTTCTGAAAATCTAATACAAAATGGGCAAGGTAGATGTTTTAGTAGCCTAATCTAACCTGATGGTCTGTGACAGCTGGATTTATTTGCAATTCTGTTTTCAGTGTTGATGCTTTCAGGACAGTATCTGTTTTACCTAGACCAGCGTATTCTCCTTATTTCTTTGGGCATCAGTTGTTGAACCCATTTATTGTCTCTGAGCCCAGTGTGATTATTGACCCTTCATGCCATGGTTACCTTTTTTGTGTGTGCTGTTTCTAGAGAAAACTAGCAGTATACAAGCAAAACACTTGCAAAGTTGGATTTCTTCAAAAGTCTGTGACTTCCCCTCAGTTGGGAAGCGTGAGGTGGTGTTGGGATGCCGTGAATCCTTTCTGACAGCAGGTGGCAGTAGTGCCACTGTTATCGTGAAACCACTTTTCGGCTTGCGTACCTTAATTTTCCTGGGCATAAAATCGGTAATGACTTAAGCAGAGGAAACAAAATGCATGTATTTGAGGCGTGCCTGTTGGATAGGCCATCGATACAGCTCGTGCTTATTAAATGCCGACTCCATTTCATGACGTTTGTTCAGTGCGTGTTTGAAATAGAACAGGAGACAGGCGTGGTTTGGAAGAACTGTAAGCATCTGTTTTACTTCATAGGGGAAAATATTTTGGAGGGACCTTGCTATCAGCCTGTCTTATCATACATTTGACAGTGCAGCTGTCATCTTGAGTGTGCTCAAGATGGAGCAGAGTGGTGTAAGAAACTACTCAAGGTCGTTTTGAACAATTATGCTTCGTTTCATAATATTAAATCCACTTTTAATCAGGACTTGTGGGGGATTATCTAAAGGATTGTGGGTTTTATAAGCCGATAGCTGCAACAGTGTGTTCTCAGTCAAGATAGGCATGCAACGTTGTGGTTTTTTTCAAGCTTTTGCATTTTAAAAAAACCAAACCAGTCAAGTAATTTCCAAATGTTGGGACACAAAATAGAAGACTTCTTTAAGGCCTCCTCTCTCTACTTACAAAATATTGGCAGCGACAGGTCAGCTGGTAGGCTGAGATTATCCCTGTGGTGTTAAATTGCCCCCCACGCTCCTCTGTCTAGATGTACGTTTGCTCTTTCCTCCCTTTCCGTTTCTAACCATGAACACATAGGGTTGTTCTGGGTTTGCACAGATACTGTCTCAACACCATCTTAGTCACTGTAAGTAGTACAGTAAGGTCAGCATGGGAATTAGCATTTCTGTGTGTACCGTAATCTCGTTAAATATATGCAGTTAAATACTGAATAGGGGAAGGTCTACTTTGATTGAAACGAGTAAGCTTTAGGTTTATCTTATCTAATTTGCTGGATGCAGAAAATGGGGTAAAAAAGCAGTAGTCAGAGTTGATGTCCAAAACTGCTGTTGTGCAGCTGGCTGACCCTGTTTGTCTCCTCTGCCTTCTCCTCAGGCAGGAGGAATTGCTTTTGCTTAATTCTCTTAGCTGCTAAGTAGAAGACCAATGCTGAGTCTTCCACTCTTTGCTAGGATTTTGGGTTTGCCTAGTGCTTTGCCATTTGCTGCAGGTCTTGGAAATGTTAGCCTCTTGAAATACAGTTTCCATTACTTGTTAAATAAATGATTATGGACTGTGAAATGCAGTTTAGGTTTTGTTTTGACCTATGGCTGTTAGCAACTGACTTTTCTGAGAAAAGAAAAACATTTCTGTTTGCAAAACCACAAGTTGCTTTCTTTAGGAATTCAGAATGCCTCTCACTTAGAAATTAGTATTAAGGGTACAGCTTGGCTTTAAAAATCTGGGCTCCAAACTCCTTTGTGTGACCTGCTGTCACAGTCATAAAAATTAGTAATGGCAGCTAAATATACATCAAAGGTCGGTGGAAGCTTGTGAAAGCAGTATTTGCTTGTTAATCCAAGCACAAAGGCAAGTGTGTTTGCATCGTGTGCAAGGAGTAGTCACTTGCATGTTAATATACCGTTGTTCAGAGTTGTTTGGATGTGTTTGGGAATTGTTTTAATTACAGTATTGAAGGTGCTGCAAGGCCCTGTGCTTTCCTCACAGCAGTGGGGTGATGAGCTACTGCTGCTCCCAGACTTCTTCCCTTCACTCTGAGGTGACAGGAACATTCGAGGCTTGTTTCAGTATATCCTGCCTGGATTGTCACTTGCACAGTGTGTTTGAATGGCCAAGAGGGGAATGGGTGGTCCTGTTCCTTCTGCCCTTGGGGTACCCTGTCCCTAACATGTTCCTCCTGGCTGCAGAGGAGCTCTTTGGAGCTCTGGAGCTTCTTGCCTGAGCTGTGCCCGAGGGCTGGCAGTCTCATGAAGAAAAGATGACTTGGCTCTTGTGGGAGCGATGTTGTAATGGTCCTTGTTCTCAGATGGTTTCACCAGTGAAGCCTTGAAGCCTGGGGCTTTCATTGTCTATTGTGTCTGAGTAGTTGAAACTTGTGGGAAAAACACTGATTTTTGAGAACTTTTTAGGATTATTGCTGCTTCTCTCTTTTATCACTTGCATGTCTGTGCTGCAGTAACTTTAATCTGGTGTGCAACATGAATCACTTAAATATGTCTCTGCAGCACCTTCATTTTATGCTTTTAAAGCTGGTTTCTGTTGAGTAATAAATAGAAATAGTTAATATCTGGCATGCCTAGTTGTGGGCTGCCTCAAAAAGATGGTTCTGTTAGCTATATTTGATTTGTATTTAGAATGTTTTGCATTGCAAATCCATGTTAGAAATGCTTTTCAAATTTAAAGTGTGAACCATATTGCTTTTTCAAGGGAACTGTACTCTTGTGTCATGTGAAATAACTTTTTATGTAAGAAAGAGGTGGTATTGCTTTCAACTCTATCAGACTAGGTTATAGAGGAATGTAAATCTTCCCTGTGGCTTGATATGCCAGATAATAGTAACTGGCAACCCATTCCCTTTACATTTCTAAGAATTTGTAGTGTACAGGCTTTCCGAGGAACTCTCATTTCTGATTCTGCCAGTTTCAGCGCACTTTGAAGGGATTATGTTGAGTACTGTGGTCCATGTCACTTGACTTGTTCTGAATTTCTACAAATCTGAGTCATGATATTACTCTTTCTGAAATTAAAATCAAGTTTTAGAATGATTTTTGGAATAGTCAGTGAAGAATGGTGCATTTTACCTGCAGAGTTCACCGAACCAGAGAAGCTGAGAGAGAGAAAAAGCTGAGAGAATTTATTAATGGCAACTTATTTCTAAGGTTTTGAAATGATTTTCATTTTAGGTTGTCCATTACCTTAAAAAATAAAACTAAATCAACCTTGGGGGAAGGGTAGACCAGGGTAAGTACTTACTTCTTGGTTTTCTTTGATTCCTTGGATGAAGGCATCTCTGAATGCTGGAGGCCAGATGATTTTTGCGATGTCACAGCGGAATTTTGCCAACCAGCAGTTCAAGCCTTGGCCATGATTCAACTAATTATAGCTCCCCCCTACCACTGGATAACAAATGCAGCATTTCAGGGAGTGCAGTGATCAGTATTAGGGCTGTTTCACCACAAAGAGTGATTTCTCTATCTTCCCCCTCCCTTTTGATATAAAAGAACCTGCTTAGGGGGCCCAAACTTGGAGTTTTGGCAGGGCTTACAGCCCAAAGGCTCTTTAGGTCAGGAGTTTACAGCTCCAGAAGCTGCAACTCTAGTTCAGACTAGTCCCCACCACCAGTGATAGATGAGATTAAAACAGAAGCTGTTTCTTAAATTTGAAGTGAATCCCGTGACAGAGAGGCCAAAGGGGTGTTTTCAGGTGAGAGTACTTATCTCCATAGCTCTTATCAAAGACCCGGCAAAAGGTTTTGGGCTCCCTACTTCTTTCTTAGTGCCCATGTCCCGGGGGCTGAGTTACATGTGGCTTCTCCTCTTCTGTCATGCTGGCATTGTCAGACTGAAACCAGGATTTGAGTTAGAAAGCACAGCTTAGCAGTATCTCTGCTGCCTTCCTCTCCTGTCCTGTCCTCTAGTGCTAGCACCCAGCAGAGCAGCTTGTGTAGACTGCAGCCTCCCTTTCTGCGCTTTCTACCCTAATCCTCAGGGAGAAGGATATGAGAGGGGAAGCATGCACGGTGTTGCCTCTCTCCTTAGAAAGGCCCCTGTGAGCTGTAACTGGATGTAGCCTCGTGACTACAAATTGGTGTCTCAAATCACAACCTCCTGCCTGTGCTTTCAGCAGCTAGGGAAGCTGTGCTCATGTATTTAAAATTTCTTATTTGGGCCACTGCTAATCATTCAGGAAAGCCAGGTTTTGTTCTTCTTGGCGGCCTCTTTTAGAGAGCCAAGGCTGTTCTGCTTTGCCTGAGGGTGAGAGTGAGATGGATGGCACTTTGGTGTCTCTGCTATAGACACCGTGCCTCAGGAGTCTCCCTGGAGCGCTGCTGGAGTCACTTCATATTTCATAATTCCTTGCTGACAATTAAGTCAATTTGCTGGTGCAGGCATGATGGAGCTAAGCTAGGACACGTTTCTTTTTTAGCCAAGATACGGAGTGAAAAGCTCACTCTTTTGCTGTGATTAAATTGAAAACTGAAGTATATCGTTACCTCTCCCTGGCTTGGAACGTGAACTGATTTATCAGTGGCATTGTCATCCTCTCTGGACTTCTTGCTCATGAATTTATTTTCCTTTTTCTTTTTTTTTGTTTAATGAGAGGAAGACTCAAGGCAGGTGTGCCTTGTTATTTGATGCTGAAGGTGGTAAAGCATCACTCCTCAGTAAGAAGAGATCCAGCTGTGAGCTGGGGCCCCTGGAACTCCAGTGGGCTTGGACTTGTTTGTGGCAGTGAGGGAAGAGCATGGTTTCATGATCCAGGGCTTTAGGAAAAGGGCACAGGCACTTTGGATCTGTGCAGACTGTGTAGTCTCTCTCTTCCCCAGTGTGGTCTCCTGAATCAAGGGATTTTTCTTTAAATTTCTTGGCCAAATGCAACATTCCTCCAGCTAGAAATATTGCTTTGATTTAAAAAAAAATTTTTTTAAATTTTTTCCCTCTGTTGAACAACATTGTTACATAGTCTTGCTAAATATATAATTTAGCAATTATAGTTGTTCTACCTTGGGTCTAATTTTTCTCCAGTCCTGGCATGAACACAGTGCTGCAAATGTGGACTTAGTCTGGTGAGACAGAGAATGATTTAATGTCAGAAGTGGAATTTTGGGTGCTTTCTAGTTGTGGTGAAATCAGTTAATGAATTGGCTTAACTTTTTTGCTTGGGGTTGTTATGCTGTTTAGACATGGGATCTTTCTAGATGATGTTTATACACTTCAAGCATAGTATTTAATTTTCAATATCTGTACTGCAGCATATAATACGTGTGTATATTTGCACTCTTTGTATTTTGCTTTAAAAAAAAAAATTAGCTGCAGTTTTAAGTGTTTCTTCCAGACCAGCTAAGGAAATAGTCTGAACCATGAGCAGTCTGCATGGCATTGTGCAAACACAGAAGATAAATCCTATACAGTTAGTGAGACTGAAGAGTTTTAAGTTACGATCCTGAATTTTGATCCTTTGTCAGTGCATATAATGAATCTATGAATTAGGTGAGAAAGAAAATGTGCATATGAACTGGAAATAAAATCAGTTGCTGAACACCCCTAGGCTTTTAATTCAACTTTGGTACAAACTGGTCCAGATAACCCAGAGGGCTGGTTCTTAGCAATATGAGGTGAATGTATTAATACAACTTCAGTGGTGCACAGGTGAAAGGACTGTTTTTATATTCCAGAAGTTTCTTTCAATTATATCTTCTTTTAAATGCTTTTTTCTTTTTCAGTAGAGTGTCATAATTGAATTGCCTGCCACGTAACATGCATGCTTGTTTGAAGATAGATGATGGGAGAGGGGAATGGCAAGAAAGCTGTTTGAAGAGATTGTTTATGGATTGTTGTTACTGTTCTTTAACACCAGTGCAACTGGTGGCTCACTTTTTTCTTTTTGACACCTTGCTGAGAGAAGGTGTTAAAGGCTATTTGTTAATGGATGTAGGATTTCTATTCTCAACTTATGTCAACTATTTCATCTTAAGGATGGGAAATCCACATCTGCTACTTCCAAAGCATCTTTCTTCCTCCTTTGTCCAAAATATTTCCTTTTCAGAGTGCACAGATGACTCTTCTTGGTACCAACACATTATGCTTCTGAAGCTTAATACCTACATCACATGTAATAGCTTGCAAGTTTAATGAAAATTCTGATTTTAAATAAGGCACTTGTGTCACTCGAAAGATTTGAGTTTAAGCGTTGAACCTGGAAAAAGCTGCACAAGTTCTTAAATTTAGTGCAGGCGTAGTCACGTTCACTTGGGAAGGATTGTTCATACATAATTTAAGGACATATAAAAGTCTTGAAAAATGATGTGTTAACAGACTATTTCTCATTGAAGTTTTTTTTCCCCTCAGTATTTAATAAAAAGGCACTAAGTTTTGTTCTCTTTAAAAGCTGCTCTCTAATCACGTAGTTCATTATTTCAGCTTCAAAGTGTAGTCTGTACAGAGAGGCAATGAGGTGTATCCACATCTAGAAATTAAGCAATAATCATGTAGTTTAGTGTTTCAACAGGCTTTGTTCATTAGTAGGTACAATGATCCATTGTAAGTACTTGCTGTAGTCATGATGTTCTTAACAGTCTGAAACTTAAACTCTCTGGAATGGTTTTTTTGAATATATATTCTTGACTGAAGTGGTGCTACCATGGGTACCAAATGTGTCCTCTATGAGAAGAATGTCAGACATTGTGTGTTGGTGTGTGTGCGTGCATATGTACGTGGCTTTGGATGAACCAATAATTCACGCTTGCACTAAGAACAAGAACAACAACTGCAGACATGGCAGAATGATTGGAAAAGCTTCTTTAATTTAAGCAGTTTTGAACAAATTGAAGCAAGAGAAGGAGAAACAAAGGCATACTGGGAAACACAGAGAAACACTGGGAAAAACAGAGAAAGGGGAGAATTAAAACTGAAGTGCTGCAAATGAGTGGGAAAGGGAAGCTGGCACTGAAATGCAGGAGGGCACATGGGGAAAAAATTTAGTGGTTTGATGGGTTTGAATTGTTGAGGCTTATTTTGTCACTGAGTCTGTGGAGTCACTAAGACAACACTTCCAGATTGTGAAGATAGGTCAATAAAACCATAGGATGTGAAAAAAAGTATACTTTTAATTTGAGAAGATGAAGATATGATGGACTAGAGGTGTGAGTGGGAAAGGGCCACTTGACCAAGGTGTTGTGAGTTGGGGCTATAGTTATATGGCAATTTGGAAACTTCTCAGCAATTGAAATGAGTAATACTTTACCCTGAATGAGAGGGGTCTGTCTCTGTGCTTGAACACTTCCTCTAGGACTTGCCAAGCCAGGGCTGTCCTGGGCAAGTGCATGAAAATGTGAAAATTGGCCATACTGAATTTCTTTTATAATTTCTTTCACTTTTCCAACCTTGGTGAAGCAGTTTGCTTTGGGACTGTATGTAAATAACTTTTCTTGATAGTGTTGTGCAAGGTAACTGTAAAATACTTACGGGGGTGGGGAGGGAGAGAAGTCCATGTTTTTAGTTATTTTTGGTTTTGCAAGTGGACTGTTTGTTGCAGTAGCTGAACCACCTGTTGAAAAGCTGCTGATTTTCAGTTACATTTTACAGTGCAGACTGTATGAGTAGCCTAGAAACTTCAAGAATAAGCCATGGTGTGCAAAGATCCCTGGAATCTGGTGGTTTGTGGGGAGGAGGATCCCGGTGCAGTCCTGATGGAGCTGGGGTGCTGCTGTGGCATCTGCACACAGGTCCCACACTGTTGTTTGCTTCACGTCGGTTCTCAGACAGTAAGACAAAGTGTAAAGCTCATCAGTGATTAATTATCAATGTTTAAATCTGCCTCAGAGAAACGGCAAACTGCATAATAACCACAGTTGCCTTCACAAGGCAAGAGGGGAAAAAGGTTGGTGGTCCCCGACCAACACTGATCTATCCTTCGCCTCTTAACAAGCATAAAATGTTTTATAAATGGAGGCAGAGTTCAAATCACTGCTCTTTAGCTTTTTTGGCATTGAATTTATTTAGTTTTTACTGTGGAGACTTCGGGTCACTAGAGTGTGCTGCAGTCCCAGCCCTGGGCTGGTGTGAGCTCGCCCCAGTGCTTTCCCTGCCACTGGGCGACCAGGAATTTTTCATCACATTGCTTTGCTGTCGCCTGGGCAACTTAAGTGAATTTCCCTGCTATTTTCTTTGTGCTGCACCCTGCTTCCCTGGCAGTGAATGACCTGGTGGCTCGTTAGCTTGGTACCTGTGTGCCCTGGGAGAGCATCTTGTTGTTAAGCGTTGTATATTCCCTATGGCCGCCTTTATTTTGCTGACTGAGGAGCCCATGAGAGGTTGCCACACTGATGGCTTATAAAGAGTTGGTATCAACAGCATTTAATTAAACCGTTTATAGATGCCGGGTAGTAATGTTTATGGAGTTCAGCTTTGGAGCTTTGTAGTGGTGAATGTGGGGAAGAAAATGCAGACCTCCTGCACAGGGCTGTGTATGGAAGAAAGCATATGGTGTATACTGAGTTTGGAAATGTATTAGTTTTCTTTACCAAAAAGTCTTAGTTCGGTCTTTTTAGAATAAATGTGGTCTGTTTTCTATGTTCCTGCAAGTTATTCTTTGACAGAGAGGCACAAATTGAAAGTAGTAATTTTTTTTGACATTCAGTTCTTTTTTGCTTGCTCAGGAAAACTTTGTACAGTTGAATTCCTTTCATATTTTTGGTGAAGGCTGAGGCAGTCTGGATGTCTAGCTTGAGGACAAATCCAAAACTGTAGAAATGTAATTAAAAGGTTTTTTATTACTTCTGCTGTCCTGTCTTATTTTAATTAAGTTCATCCTCTGATGAAAATTGCGCTCTGAATTATAGTGGGAAATCCATAATGTCGTCTCTTCTTCTTGGATGAAGATTACGGTTGACGATTCTCCTCTGCGGGCACGCTGTGAGTTTCTGCCATGAGAAGAGAAGCTCAGCCGTGCAGGGAGCAGTTTTCATAGGGACAGGGCTAAAGTTGTGAGGCTTCATACAGAAGCAAGGGACAGTTGCCTTCCATCTGAAGAATGAGATTAACCTGTGTTCCATGTAAATATGTATTTTTCAAGTTGTGATTTTTCCAAAACTAAAGCCTGTTATGAAAAAAGCCCCATTATGTGTACATTTCTATACAGGTGCATTCTGCAATGAGTCAAACAAATGGTGAACTTGTTACTTAAAACTCTGCTGGAAGGCAAATGAATGCAAGGGCAGAGCCCACCTGAGCACCCCTGATACACAGCAGGATTACCCACGGTTAGGAGCAGCAGGCTCCTGTCAAAGCCCCCTCTTTCATTTCCCTCACAGCTCCGTGTGCTGTTCCATGCTCCAGGATTCGTCTCATGACTCGTTCTGTGAAGCAGACAGACCATCTTGTGCAATTCAACGGAGAACTCTGGGAAATATGAGTGTGGATTAGGATAGTTAGGGAAAAATGCTCTGCCGAAAGGCCCCCTTTCCTGTTCTCTCTGATAACTTTGACTGTATGCAAAAATAGGTTATCCAGCTATTTTCTCTGTTGAGCATGTGGGTGAGGTGGCCAGATCAGAGCGGCTGAATCTTTAAGTGCTGTTAGTGTTTTATAGCAACGTGATAACATTATTTAATCTGGAAATAGTTACGGCTGCTGATATGTCTGGAATTTGTGCCAGATGGTCATTTTCTTGTATAGAGTGATACAAGCTAAACGTGAAAAAAGCCAAACCCCAACTCTACAAACAGGTCTAGCAGCTTCACTGTGCATACACTGCACAGAGCTGTTGTGTCCGGTGTCTTTAATTGAATGTGATGAATGTAGGTTTGGCATAGCAACTTCTGAAAAATGAAAATTCTCTTTACAGCCCAGTGAGACATGGAGGCTTCTTGTTAATTTTTGTTTCACTAATAGGAGAAATTTTTTTTATTATTTTTGAGCTATATGTTAAGGCTGTAAATTTCCTTGGAAAGCTAGCAAATGGAACATGCCTATGAAGAGATTAAAGTAATTATACTGCAATGCTCCACTAGGAACAGAGAGCAGTCTGGGATAAAATTATTTGGAGAGATGCCAAAGCCAAGTTTGGTTCCGTTTTAAGCTAAAACTAATTAAAGTTGTCAGGTCTTACAGTGGTCAAAGGTTGCTTGGCTGCTACTTGAAATAAATGAATCTTTTCCTCAGTTAGTAAGGCTAACAGCTATGTGTTTGCAGCTGTCTCATAACAAAAAAAGCTCCAAGAACCTTCTAGTTCTTGTTTCCCTTTGTGTATGTCTATTTTAGCATGTCAAATAGTATATCCTGGCCACAATATGGAGTTTTGAGTCTTTTTGTCTGTCTGCCTTCCCCTTTGTGATTTAATTTCACTTGTGAGGAGGAATTCTATGGAAGAAACTTCCTCAGGAAGCTGCTTTAACTCTTTCTGATTCTGCAAAGCTGCTTTGTGTCTGTGTATTTTGTATATTTAAAATAGCTGTACAAGACTCATGAGAACAAATATGGGTTCTTTAGAATATAAAGTCTGATAGAATATTAGATTTCCTAAAATATTCCAGTACCCACAGGGAGCCTACTTTCTCAAGAGCATGTAGCGACAGGACAAGGTGGAATGGATTTGAACTGGAAGAGAGTAGGTTTAGATTAGATATTAGGAGAAAGTTCTTTGCTGTGAGGGTGCTCAGAGAAGTTGTGGATGTCCCACCCCTGGAAGTGTTCAAGGCCATACTGGATGGGACTCTGAGCAACATGGTCTAGTGGAAGGTGTCCCGGCCCACAGCAAGGGGTTGGAAATAAATGATCATTAAGGTGCTTTCAAATGTAATCCATTCTATGGTTCTATAACTCTAAATTTTTCAAATGTCTTGTGCCAGATACAATTGATCTCAAATTCTGTTGAATGAGGAGTTGTTGATCATGAAGATAGACATGCTTCAAATAAACAGTGACATCAAAATATTCAAATGAAATCAAAATATTCTCATGGTATTTTGAAGAAAGGAGAGTTTATACTTCTGGTCAGAAGTAGGTTTTTGTGAGAATCTGTATAGGGAATGACACTATATATAACAAGGATACATTATCCATATGTTCCTAAAAATCAGAAATTATTTAAAAGAATGGAGTTGGAGATTGTTGTTCTTTTGTTTTTGTGATGTGGTCTTAGGTGTATTACTCAGGGTTTGATCTTGGCATGTTAAAACTGAATTTCTGCAATCTTGCCTTTTGCAGTTTGTAGGTGGAAAGTTTGCAAATGTGTTTTGGTATTTTACATACTCAGTTCTGGCTGCCTGACACAAATTTGGAAACTGCTTCACTTATGCACCTGTGCATATGTGCAAGCACACATGTGTTAAAAAACATAGCCAAGCAGGCCGTTCCTTCATGCTCTTCTTATGGATGAGTTGTAAAACTTAGGCACTGTTTGCCTTTTTTTTTAATCAGAGTAGGGCTCAGGAGTGGTGCTGGGCCAGATTGCTGGGTGGAAGTGGTAGTTTTGCCTGTCTAGAAATAAATTCCTTTGCATTGCTCATTAGTCCAACTGTTTCCCCTCCAAAAACAACAACAACAAAACGTTGATAACTTTCAAAACTCATTTGAAGTTTTATTATTAAATTTAGTTAGATCTGTTTGTATGTTGGGAGGAAAAAAGATCTGAGAAGATATGTAGTAAAAAGGCTGATGCTGGTTTCATATACTACTAATAATAAATGAACTTTTATCTAAAATTTCACCCAGCTCTACTGTAGATTTACCATGAAATTTATGTCAGACTTGACTGGCTAAGTTCCAACTGGGATAATGAATAATTTGGCCTCGCAAGTTCTTTTTTTATTTTTTTTTAAGTTCTTTTTGTATTATTTTACCAGAACAGCTCTGAAGTGGTACTTCTAGGAATACTACCGTGTGTGTATATGTATTTTACTACTGATGTCCTTTGTGTGTGAATATAGTTCGGAGAATTGAGGAGATGAGCTTGAAAGTATGAGTTGGGATTGGATGTCTGCTGACTCTGTGGTTTTGGGTGTCTCAACCCTGATATTTCATTAAAGGTATTGAGTAAAATTGACCTAGAGTATTAGTCTTAGGAAGGAAAAAAGCTTGGTGGAGATTGCAGGCTGCAAAGAGGCACTTTTATAGCAACTATGTTGCCAAGGTATTTTTCGTATATGAAAATTGTAAACATATGAGATCAAACCGGTTGTGTAAGACTTGCTTTGAGTCTTTACATCTATAGCGTCTATGTGTAATGTCAGCAGTCATGCTTAAGTGCAATTATGAAATAATACTGTTTCCTTTCCTGTGAATATTTGGTGTTGTAGACTTTACCCTTACAGCAAATTCATGTGTCTGTAGCTGTTCACAACAAGCTCTCAAAAGCAACTACACAGAGGCAGCTTATTTAACCCAGCTGGAGTGGCAGTCTAAAGCGACACTAACGAACCCTGTGGGATTGGGATAACTCGTGCTTAGAGCAGGTGCTCTCTAAGCTGGGGTTTAGCAATTTGTTGCCTCAAGCTGTGAGGAAGGCAACCTGTCTGACCAGCACATCAGTTTATGAAACTTCATGGAGATGACTCGAGTGATCAACATGTAACGTTAAAAACTTTATGAACCCTTTCTATTAAAAAGGGAAAAATAGACTTATGCTGAGCGCTTTTAGAAAATTGAGGAAGTGCAATTGCTGGGCTTCATTTTTAGGTGAAAGGATCTTAAAACTATTCATTAACAACGAAAAAATGGTACATAATAAGCATGTTAGACTGGATGCTGTCTTTAGGCGTTACTCTCCTGAGAGCTTCTTGGCCGTGGCAGTTCCTCCATGTCTCATCCATGTCTGTTGGATGAGGAAGGCACTGTTCAATCATATTGTGCTGTTCTGTGTTCATGGACGCAGGGAACTTGGGCTCTGCACTGAGCAGCGACCTCTAAATGCCAACTTTCTTAATGCAAAAAGTATCTTAAGTTGTTTGCAGCTGTTGCTGTAAATTTCCTTGACCAGTTTCTTTACCAAACTCCTCTGTTTTGGCCATCTCACTCCCCGCGGGAGTAGCCTTTCAGAACACACATAGCTTTAGTGTTGAACTTCTCTTCCCAGCCTCTGAATCTTCTTACGGTAAAAGTGATTAGGCAGATTCATAGTCAACAGGTCATAAATGGACCGCAAAGGGACTGGACATAAATGTATGCTCTAACATCCTTAATGGAGCAGCTGTGGATGCAGGGGGAATGCAAGGCGAAGGGATTGTGCAGTTGGCAGGCTGACGTGTTCTCCCTGTTGCTCCCATCAGGGAGAAAATCCTGGTTAGGGAGACTATTAGTCTTGTGTGATAAGGCATTTCTTCTTCTTAACAGTATCATGGAGCAGGTGTTTCTCAGTCTTAAAAACCAGGCTGCTCAGGTTGCTCAGGCTCAGTTCCACTAACTGCCCGTGTCAGCAGGAGTAAGTTTAAATTTTCATAAAATATGGAGGAAATGCTTCTGCATTTATTTTTTCCATTAGCATTGATATCTGGAGCCATTTTTCTCTCGTAGGAACAAGTGCTGTAAGCCAAGTCCACCTTCTCTAAATACATTTTCTTTTGCCTTGTAATGAGTGACAGTTCAATTATTTCAGCACCATGAAGCTATTTGGGATGCCATGGAGTGGCCCATATATTTATGTATATGCACTTTAGTAGTTAAAGCTGACCAAGGCAGCAATGTGAAGTGGTGCACTGCACTCCTAGAACAGGAATAGCCAAGTGGCTATAATTGAATGATTGGAATGTGATACCTGTTGGGATTTGCTGTTGGGTGCATTAATAAACAATAACCACCAAAATAGAGATATGCAGCCGTACATGCACGTGTTTCTTACCACAGCATTTGAATCAAGTATGGAATACGTAGAGGGAAGTATTTTGTTGTTTCTGTGCACACGGAAGTCTGGAGTATTTTCTTGTGAAGTTCACAGTGGATTACCAGAATTTTTCAAATTTGCTTTCAAAACTACACCGTGGCAAACTGCACTTGTGGCTCGAGTTGCTAATGATACCTAGAAACCTTATGTTAATTGCTAATATCCACAAGCCCCTGAACAAGCAAATAAATCAAAGAAGTCATGGATTAGCTTGTTACACTGTCCTGGATGACTTGTTTTTCAGTATGCTTATGGGGATTGCTTTCTGCTGCCCACCGGTTATTTAATCCTGTTTTAACACAGAAATTTGCTGGGAAAAGCTACTAAATCTCCTTTTCTGAAACAGGTTTTATTGTTTATCATGGAACAATTAAAATGAATGTGACTATCTGTTTATGAAGCACTAAAACTTGTAATACCTTTCTTGTTTGCTTTGGGTTTATTTAAAGCCCTTTTTTTGAGGGCTACCAGTGCCAGGTAGGAAATAAAGGACTTTTGAAGCAGAAACTGCATGGTTTTGTAAATTTTTTGTTTGAATTTTAGGATTAAACTATGATTATAAAGGAGGCAGGTCTTCAAACAGTGCCAGAACCATAACTGTAGTGTTTCAGTTACATGTCTTGTTTAATCAGTAAAATCCATAAACTTTCAGTACTTGTACATCAGAAGATAATTTGAGTGATAGTATGTACACATCTGTAGTGGATTTTATCACAGAGTCCTTAACTGTAAGTACTGAGTATTTCTGATATTCTGTATTTCATGGAGAAATACAGTGGAATCTTTTGGCTTGGTAAAGAGTAAATAAGCTCTTCATGTATCATACCAGTGCTTGAACTAATAAGTATCTACTGCTTTACCATGAAGGGCCCCCAAAGCTTCCAGGTTGCAGCTGGTGAGAGAGGTCATGTTTATATCTGAGAAGAGGTAGATCAGACGTGCTGGCTCTGCTGTAATTTGGTTATTAGCCACTGCCTGATCGATACTGCGCAAATAGAAAACCCCAAGTCCAGGCAGGAGTGAACCTCTCGCTTTTCCTGGTCAGCCGTAACTGAAGGGGCTGCTGCCTGTCTCGAACAGAAAAGCTTTTGCTTTCATCTGCGGTCTGCAGTGGAGGGACAAAAGGGGAGACTTTCAAAAGCAGTAATGAGAATCGGGAGCCGAAATCCCATTGACTTTTAATGAAGGTTAGGGGCAGACGTTTTTGTTGTGCTTTAGAAACTTCCTCTTTCTCAATTGTCCGAGTTGCTGATGGTGGATGAGATCTGCCTGTGCCACCTTTTGGACTCCTACAGGAACAAAAGTTACCTTGAGTTATGTTTGCTGTGTGGCCCGAGCTAAACACAGATCCCCTTTACTTGCTTCCATGAGGAACGGTCAGTAATCACACCCCCACCTCTGCTCTTCTCCTCTATGTGCTGCAGAGCCTCTTGAGAGATAAAAGCACTGAGAACTTACTGCTTGGTTGCCCTGTGCTGCAGCATTGAGTATCTTCAGAAAACAGAATAACGATTTTCCCAAAGTTAAGTTGCTCTGTTGTGTGAGGGAAACTTTATCTGCAAAAGATGCTGCAAAGGTATCTATCAAGCAGTGCTGGAAGAGCCTTCCGTGTACCTACATGTGGCTGTGCTTACAGGAAAGTGAGTTTAGTGATCAAAATACTTAAAAAGCCACCTCTCTAACTTTTCTTTGATAATATATGAAGCTACTGTAATAACTTACATGCTTTACAGTAGTGCCCGTCACAACCTTAGTAAAATTGCTGCTAGGATACTTTTTTGATTTTTAACTTTTTAAAAGACATTTAGATCTTCCTCTCCAGGTATGCTTTTCCCATGCTGACAGGAAGCTGCTCCCGTGATGAGGATTGGTTGGCACACACGCACTTGCAAAATGCTCCGCAAAGTGCCCACGCAGCTTTCCGACTGTGGCTCTGGTACTCACAGAATAGGGTCATAGCCTCCATGAGTGAAGGAGTGGGGAGGCAGGAGGGCTGTTTTGGGAAGTATATGGGAAACGCAGAGACTTATTTCTTTGAGACTTGAAGTGTTCCTGAATACAGCATGGAATTAAACCCAGGTTTAAGTCTTGTTTGTGCTCTCCTAATTGCTGGCTCATTCCCCTCTCTCTGCATCTGTGAATGCATTGTGTATTGTGTGCCATAATCTCTGGGAATTTGGGATTTGATTTGTAGTTATTTTTGATAAAATTCTTGATTCCTCCTTTTGTGCTTCAAGATCTTTATATTTTGTGTGCTTATTGTAAGTGTAGCATTTGGTTTTAAAACATGAATCTAGTTTAAATATGGGGAATCTGCAGCAAGTCCCTCAATATTTCTGCCTTGTGTTAGGAGTTGAGAAGGATCTGTATGCAACCCTCACTTCTTTTGAAAAAGGTCTTTGGATGCATTATGGATGAAGCTAGAGACAAAGTGCTTTTTAAAAAGTTCGTCTTGCATAGTCACACTATATATGAATATACAATCTATACTTCTTACAGTGACTAGCCTGGTGTCCACCTTTTTTGCTTGTGGCTTTCCTCCACAGTTCAATAATCTTCTTTATTATTCATATATGAAATGATGAATGATGGCTTTATAAAACTTCACCAATACAGTGTTGGGAAGTATTGAAAGCAATGCAGGCTCACCATTTGACTTGAGCTGAGTTTCACAAATACCTGCTTTTGCCTGACCTAGTACTCACCAAAGCTGCTCTTCCATATGGGCTGTCTGCAGGAAACCAGTGTTCTTGCAAATTTATGGGCTTACTTCCATAGGTGCTGTACATGGATTTTACTTTACCATTCCATATCAGAAAACTCAATATCACAAGAACTAACATACTTTCAAAAACATTTTGAAGTAATCTACATCAGTGCTTGTTTTTCTTGAAGGTTAGAATATATTTTTATAACCTGGACAGTTACTACTGGAACACTAAGCTGAGGTCTCTGATTTTGGCTATTAATATTACACCCTTCAGCTGTTCTGTTTGCATCTTTATAGTTATGCAACTTTATTTTTGGTTTAATCTTTTCATTATGTAAGCTTTTGTCCTTTTTAAGAACAGATTATGAAAGCACAAGTCTGAAGAAACTAGTCTTGGGTGCTTCAGGGAAAAACTGAACATAAGGGCAGACATGAGGAAATATCTTTATTACTAATTTAAGAAAGTAAAAATGATTGGAAGGGAGAAAACAGGGAATGGTTTCAACCACCTGAGCAATGTTTTTTTGGCTATTGCCAGTAGTGTCTTTGTGCCGGACAGTAAGCTCCTGCATTACCTTTATGTGTGTTTTATGTTACATTTGCCCAAAACCTAAACTGTTTTCTGAGTGTTTTGATAACTGAGAATGTGACAGAACATTATTAAAAAGCACAGATCTTGGAAATCTCCAATATAATTAAAATACATAAACCACCACTAAGAAGCACATAGCAAACAAGTGGTTGAATTAAACCAATAACTCTTTAAATACATAACCTTACCAGCTAATGTGCTGACATGGAGGCTGTACTACAGTTCCTACCAGCATTGTTTTAATGATGGTAAGAGCTGAAACACAGTTTAGAGACTACATTTAAAAAACAAAAAAAAGCTTAGTGGGTTTTAGGTTTGATCTCATCCTCCCTCCCCCATTCACATGGATTTTGTTCCTCAGTCTGGTGTTCTGCAAACTCTTACGTGGGCTTAAGGATGGAGTTGGTACCTATCGCTTTTTGGTATTTAGAAAATTAAAATGAAGGTAGGTTTGCCACATGAGTTTCAGCAAATGTGGTCAAGGCTCAAATCATGTTTGTTGCTTTGCAAAGGGAAGAAGTGTTATTCAGGAAGCTTTGAAGTGAATGTAGCTGACAAAGTGGTTCTTAAAGGTTTTTGATGGACTTTGATTTAACATCATCCCCATCATTTGCTTCCTGTTAGCTGGTGAAATTTGGACTCAGGGGATTGGCGGAGTGAGCTCTAAGGAGAGTTTAGACTGAGGCTTTTCTGCCTTTATATCCATCTGGTTGTAGTACCTGCATTCTGATGTGTTTGTAAATGGAACGTTTTCTGGTTTTGCCATGAGAAGCGATGAGATTCATTTAGTTTCAGCTGCTAGCAAGTGTTATTTTAGGGCCTATTTTGGTTTTTGGCTTTGCACAGCAGCGTTGCCTGTTCAAAGATGTCCTTCATATTTCTGTTTTTGCTAAGATCGGTCAGACGGTATCTGATGGATGAATCGCTTGCTGTGACAGCACGTATGGGATCACAACTGCTCCCTGCCTCCCTGGCGATGGACGTGCACACAGAACTGGGATGTACCTACTTGCAGCAGGAGAAATGGGCTTTGTTGCTAATTCTTCAGTTAAACTATGGAATAAATATTTGAATGGTATAGGAGCCATTAACTGTATATGTATAGTTATGGTAATAAGGACACCTGAGAAAATGCAAGCCTAATCTAAATTTTTAAGAGAGGTGTTTTGATGGAGCATTATTTCTTTCTTACCTCTGCAGCTTAAGTTACCCCATGGGAAAACAAGTTTGCTCAGTGTACCCTCTGCCTCCTCAAGTCCCCTGTCTTTCCAGCCTTGCAGACTTCTTTGGGTATCCATGTCAGGCTGCACTGTGGTTTTGATCAATCCTGTGCCAATCTTCAGGACAGATGTCACACTCGTTTTTATGTATCTATCTTCGATCATGAGGGGAAAGAAGAGCAAGAGTAAATGAGAAGATTGTATCTATCCAGGTGTTAATTCGTGTGCTTTAACTTTCTCACCTTTCTTTTTTTTCTTTCAATCACTTAATTGAAAAAATAAAAATCTAAAGTAGTACTGCAGGATTTCATGAAGTCCCTAATAACCTTTCTTTTGGTGGTAGTGGTAGCTTTAGCTCAGCAGAATTCCTTGGAATGACTCCTTGGTGTTGCTGAATGTCATAATTAATGGGATTTCTCTGGAAATACGACAGGTAGCCAGGGCTGTGGAAGCAGAAATCCTTTGTAGGGAAGAAGTTAATGAGACAGACAAGGAGAAATGTAGTCGCAAAAGCATCCACTGAAGTTCTTCAAAATTTTTCTTGTGCTGGGGCAGCTTTCTGCTTCCCTTCCACTGCAGGCTGCTGCACTAAAACAAAGGAAAAATAGGATTTAAACCTCAGCTTCCCTTGTCTTTCTGCCTCTTTTCAGGAAAAGCAGGGGCTGGGTTTGGTTACTTATTTGGGAGACAGACTGCCCAAAATTTGTTTTCTGTCTAATCAATGCAGTTTCACAAAACCAGAGATATTTTGGTGGAATGATAATATTGAAGACTTTTTGCTTTCTTAAAATTTTCATGTGGCTTAATTAGAAATTTATATTTCCAAATGAGAACAAGATTTGTGAGTATATGTGCTTGGGCTTCTCTCAGGCATAGTTTTTCAAATTCAGCCTTCTTGGTGCTTTTGGAAGAAAACAACATTAATGTCTGAATAATTTAAAGCCATCTTTAAAGCAGTATGTTATGACAATTTACTTTTGAAAATTTCTGTGGCAAGGCAAGATCATTCTCTTATAACTGTAATGCAGGAGTTTAGTAGGATATTGAGATGCATCTACAGTGTATGGTAACAGAAAGGTAGCACTGGGTATTGCTACCTTATTGCGTTAGTTGTAGAGATGGTAAAAGTTACAGAAATATTTCCTGTTCTTTCTGATGGAAATTATTATTTTTCCTTGACTCACAACAGGAATGCTCAACTAGTCATTGAAATATCATTGCCAGATATTTTGAATACATTGTTTTCCTTGAGAAGGGAAAATTACCAACAAATTCAAGCGTGTATTCGGTTATGCCATATGTACAAATAAGAAATCTGAATATTCATAAATAATTTCCCTCGGATTGCTCATGAAATTGACATGAAAGAAAACAAATGGTATGCATTTTTATCATTAAACTCATTATTGAAGAATTATTGAAAACTTACTCCTTGAATCTTATCTTTGTATCAGACTCTTCTTAATTGCTTTTAATTCCCTGTAACTTTTTTTTATCCCCAGCCCTTTTAAGTGTTGTACAAGATCTGAATTCAGACATGTGGGACTGGAGTTACGCTGAATCTGTTCTTCTGGTGTTCTCTGTGCTTTTGGCCATATGGGCATCTTCGTTTTTCTTTTGTGAGCCTCCTTAAAAGCCTTATAGCTTGCAGTTAACAGGAACACTTGCTTTTTTCTTAATTTTTATTTTTTCCAGTTTTATGAAGATATTAAAATCCAGGCAAGGGAAGCAAAAGAAGGGTTATTCATGTGAAGCATGGATGTTGCTATTGGCACCTGGGTCAGGGCAGCTCCCGGTATCAATCCAGGATGGGGGAAGAAGAGATTGGGAGCAGCCCTGCTGAGAAGAATTTAGGGATGCTCATGGAGGAGAGGCTGGACATGGGCCAAAGAGGAGGGCCACCAAGTTGATTAGAGATGGAGCTCCCCTGCTGTGAGGAAAGGCTAAGAGAATTGGGATTGTTCAGCCTGCAAGAGAGAAGGCTTTGATGTGACATAATTGCAGCCTTCCAGTACCTGAAGGGAGCCTACAGGAATAATGGGGGCAGACTATTTACAAGGGCATGACATGAAAAGGCGGAATGGATCCAAACTGGCAGTGGGCAAATTTAGATTACATATTAGGAGGAAGTCCTTTCCTGTGAGGGTGGTGAGGTACTGCCACAGGTTGCCCAGAGAGGCTGTGGATGCCCTGTCCCTGGCACTGTTCAAGGACAGGCTGAATGGGGCTTGGAGCAACCTGGTCTAGGAGAAGGTGTCCCTGCCTATGGCAGGGGGTTGGAATGATCCCTTCCAACCCAATTCATTCTATGATTTTATCCTAACACACTAAGAAAAGTATCTGTTGGCATTTCAAACACAAATACTTGGATATAGCAGCATTTTATTGAGCTGGGTTGATAGCTTTATACAGACCAAGTTTTTTCTCCTTCATATATCTAGAGTTTTTTCCTTGGTCTCATTTCCTTGCTGCACAAATGCTAAGTTTTTAAACAACCAACGTTGTTTTGGAATGTAAATACAAAGGATAAAATTCCTCTAAGACAGAATTTAGGTTTGAGATTGCAGTGTAACGAAGAGAGATGGGAGTAAAGGTAGAGCTTGGTCTTTTTTAATGATGTTAATTTTTCTTGTAGATGCTTTGTGCTTAAACATTTTAGCTTGATTAAAATGAAGCTAAAGGCACTCCTTTATTCTCCTTGAAATTTCCTACTGAGCTCCTGGAAAGCTTTTGTTAACTAATGTTTGCTTAGCTGATAACAGCAAAACTGTGGCTTTCAGGTGTGTGTCAGCAAGCTGGAGGCTGAGACTCACACCTGGTGGGCTGCATCAGTAGTGAGCCTCCGGGTGAGGTTCCCCGTTGCCTTGGCAGTGACAAATTTCCCTCAGTCAGGTTCTATTTACCTCTTTGTTTCTTAGCTGTTTCATACAGGTAACCAAATTCTTTAGAAATACCTATGTTTTGAATTCCATGTGTTTGGAAATCATTGTGGTATTTATATTCCTAAAATATGCAGTTGTCTGGATGACAGCCTGGAGAGGCATCCCCTGGATGAGAGGAGGAGGGTGAAGGTGTGGGGGTAACGAAGGCAGAGTGCACATCCACTCATTCCCGAGGAGCGTGCCTGCAAGGAGAAATTATGGTTTGGAAATTGGAATAAATTTGAGAGAACTGAAAAATTTCAGTTGGATGATAGAGAAGACTTTGGAGCTTTCTCCTGTGGAAAATAGTCACAGCAGCTGAACTCCCTAATGTGAAAGCAAATGCAACACGCTGCCTGCACCAGCCCCAAGATGAGGGATGGCCTGGCTTTGCACAGCTTGTGCCTCTAAAGCAGCCAGGAAGCCTGAGAGCATTTGCATTTTCTGCCTTGAATACGAGTTTTTTCAACACACATTTATAATTTTGAAGTGTGTAATAGTAATGGAGACAAAACTGCTTCATGGAATGAAATTTGCAAGGAAGTGCTGCTAATTCAAGTGCAAGGCTTGCATTCATTCATCAAATAACGTGTTGCAGGATTGAGCTCTCTCTGGGTTCAGCAGATGAGATGCTCACGAGCCAGGTCTTCATAAAGCTTAACAGCAGGAGAAGTTTTGTGCATCGTAAACAGGAGCAGTGTCCCTTTTCAGGGAGCTTGCCAGGCTTCTTGTGAGTCGCCAGGTTCTTAAATGAGTCTTGAAACAGGGCAGTGCTGAAGGAATTTATGGGATAGGTTTATAATCAACTGATAGTTTAATTAATGTAGCATCTTAACTACTTGTCTCCAATTTAATTTTTTCCAGATGTTAAGTTTTAATGAAAGTCTCTTCAGAGACTCATGAGGATGGTAACATCTGGGGAGAGCATTTAGGGCAAGCTTTCATGGAAGTAAAACAATATTCCCTTAGATGTTACCTTACATGTCAACACAAGACAATCCTGAGATCTGGAGAGGTTTTACGTATTTTTACATTTATATGTATACACACACACATACTCTCGGTCAGCTTGGCCTAAGTACAGCTAATATTGCTCCTGTGTTCCACTTTTCAATCCTTGTGTTGACTCTGTTCAGAGGAAAGATTGAGATAAAGACTGATTTTCAATATCTTAGCAAGCTTTTGCTTTTATAGTGCACTATAGGAATTATAGGGCAAGGTATCTGCATTTTCTATCCATATGCAAATACTTTAAAAACTCAATATTATTAAAAAAGCAGTATTATCAGTCTTAGATGATCTAGTTGCTGTTTCTTTAGTTTGTGTGCCAAAGTGATTTTATTTCCAAATGTTTCATGTTTTAGGAGAATATGTATTAGGATTTCTAAATGGTAGGGCCCAAACACAGAGAGTAGTAGGAAATGCTTTCCTGAAGTCTGGTCCCAATAGGACTTGGAGATATTTTTAAAGGGTTAGTTTTAAAAAAAAAAAAAGCCCCAAAAGCTTTATGTTAAAACACATGTTTGTCCATATGTTTTAGATAAGCTATCTGTATTTTTGTAGAAAACTGATATTAAATGGAAATTCAAGCCTTGGCAGCTTTCTTAACAAAAGCCACTTGTGGTCGGAGCTCTGAGGTCCCAGGACAGTTCCATTACTGTAATTCCACAGCGTGAGCCTTAAACGTATCTGGAGATTTTAATGGATCACATGGGAAGTAAATCTCTTTGTACCTGCCTTAAGCCATATGTTACCGATACAAGATGTTGAGCTGCCTATCTCTTTCACTTGGACGCAGCTGTGCGCTTCCATAAGGGCTGGGTTTTGAACTGTAAAGGGAAGTTTCAGATTCCTTTCTTCTCCCCTGTTACAGGAAATCTCATGCTTTCTAATTTCAGTTGTGTAATTTTATAGATTTTTCCAGAAGATGTAGGTTTTTGATACATTTCTAAATCTAATGAAGCTTTTAAAAATGCTTTATGACTTTTAATGTAGTCCTTTCATTCTTCTGTTCTTCTATGCATTTCCTGTTGTTGATCAAGTTTCTTTGTTCTTGCTATTTAAATAGCATGCACAAAACCTATTTGCACCCAATTGATATTGCTGAATATCGATGCAAAGCAAAATTAAACATTAGATTTAAATAATGGACTTGTTTTTCTTACTCCTTGTTTATTATTTTCTAATATAACTGTAATCAGTGAATATTGTAAACAATTCATTTAACTGGGAGACAAATAAAACAGGAAATTTTATGCCTGATAGGACACACAAACTGTTAATGTCGAAGATGCAATTTATTTGTAATAAACTAACAATTCCCATTTGCAACTGTAACCACTTTTCTGAAGGCTGCTTGTTTTATTTGTTTTTCAGAAGTCATATTAGTTCCTTCACAGTTCTTTTGGGGACACTTTATATTACTGGTTGAACTTCCCACCTTGGAAATCTGAGACTGATGTTCTCCCTCAATAACCAGGACCTTTTTTGTGCTGCAGTTTCTGGAAAAAAATATTCATGGCCATCATTCAGTAAATCATCTATAGCAAAGGGAGGCTTCTCCCATCCAAAATATCTTGGTAGTAGTTGTAAACCCAGGCTTTCCCTCTTACACGTAAGTGGCATGGGACTTCAGGCAGTTAGTTACCACTCTTTTAATGCTCGTTTTTTTTCAGTATCAGAGGAAGAATATACTTAAAAACGGAAAATGTAGGTGAGGGGGAGGTGCTTAGAAATCTGCTCCTCACACAGCTGCTGTAGCAGGCAGCTCCTATCTCAAAATTATATTTTAAGTAGCAGAGAGGAGGAGCCTCTGTAAAAAATTTTTTAGTAATAGGGGAGTAGTGTGATGACAGCAGAGAGTAATTTTTTACTACTTTTTCTCTTTGTAAGGAGTAGCTGGTTTTGACAAGATAGAAGTGAATGAGGGGGAAAAGCCTCCACAAACAGTGTTGGGGTGGTGGTGGGTGTATGATGAGGTGAAATGGCTAAGGGGGAAATAGGAGAACTGAGGGGGAAGATAAAGTGTGAATGTTGGTGTGGAGGTTTTGGGAAGAAAAGAAGTTGATGATGTTTCCTTGACTCTTCAGGACAGGTTTGTTTCAGGCAAAGATGTAAAAACCCATTTTTAGTATGACTTCTGTTTCAGAGAATAATGACTAGAAGCTTAAATTTCTGTGGAAATCTTAATTTCTTTTAGCATTAAGCAATATGAAGCTTATCCTTTCAAAAATAAAGTTGATGCAGTTATTGCTCATTTCAGCAAGATGCAAATTATATATGTAGTATTGTCAATAAAGTTTATACAAGATGCTCTGTATTCACTGTCTTAGGTTTAATGAGCTGGGCTAATTATGCCATGCCATAACTAACCAAGTAACAACCAAATTGATTTTTTTCTTCTACAAGATGCTCTGGGCTTGTAGTTCTCAGATTTAATATACCCTTGTAATTGCATAATGTTGCAGTTCAGCAAGTCATCGGGGAGTATTTGGATTGTTAGTAGCAGCATGAGAGCGTGTAGCTTCTTGTCCACTTTGTCCACACTTACAAGCCTGCCCTTGAGAATCACAGAATGATTTGGGTTAAAAGGGACTCTATAGATCGTTTAATTCCCACCCCCATCCATGGGCAGGGCTTGACTCTGGCTTCTGAGGAAAAGCCTTGTTATCTTAAACACAGGGTAGCTGAATTTCAGTTGTCTGGGTGTGGGAAAAGAAACCTTTCTCAATTTCACATTTTCATTTTCTCTTTTATTGAAGTGAACCAAAGGCATGATGTTTTTGTAGTAATGTATATCTTCTGTATTTTTTTTTTTCCATCTGTGGATGAATTTGCCTCCCTTTCCACTGTTCAGTTTGGCCCTCTGCTTCTTCCATAGGCAGTGGAGCAAGAGCGCATCTCTGAAGGCAATCCAGCCTTTCCTTAGAGAGGTGCCCCACACCTGAGGCAGATTCTTTTGGAGTAACTGATATCTCTCCATTCCCTACAGACAGAGATGGGAAGTATTTAACCATAGAAAAATGTCTAATTTAGACCTTTGTCTTGGTCATAACACATTAAAAGTAGCATCTTTCACTTCTTTGCTTGCAGTAACTGTTTCAGACTGCTACTTCCAGTTAGTTGGACTGGATTTTAGTGGATGTTACTACCTGTTTATGTCAAGCTAGGTGGCTTCTTGTTCAGGAACATAGACAGCCTGTGAACTGAGACACCTTAGTAAGGTGCTTCCCAACATGTTCTCCAAGTAGCCAGGTGGTGTTCCCCGGTAAGCCAGGTAGGCTTGACTTCCATAAGCACATCTGGAAGGGTCAGAGTAGGGCTCAGCCACATAAACTGACGTAAGTCTTTTTAATTTTGTAGCTTGGATTAGGCTTAATGATTGTGTCATATTTTCTGTTACCTTTCTTTAAGCAGGAAGTAAAAAAACCTGAATATGCTGTAAAATAACATCTTTCTTTATTTCCTGTTAAATAAAAGAATTCATGGAGCAGCTAATTCTGTTTAAAATATCACAGAATCTATTATGCAGGAGGAAGAGACACCAAATTAGTGGATTTAGAATCATAACTTGACCAGCAGTGGGCTCCTTTCAAATGCTGACCAATTGATACCAGTCTGAATTGTAAAACAAAGCAAAAATGGCTTCCTTTTTCATATTTTGTGTGAAGTGTTTTAGGTTTAAGTTTCTCAGCTTGCTGTATTAGTTCTTGAATGAAGTAAAACTGTCAAGCTATAGGCCAAGTTGGCCATTGTACTTCTCTTTTTAATATCTGAAGAAGGTTTGCTTTTACCAACAGCAAAATTCGTTTGGGTTTTTTTCCCCTCAGTTTCTTGAAGAGTCAGCAGAATATAAATGACAGATACTCTTCAAATAGGTACCTGGTATTTCACATCATTAGAGCTAATGCTGCTGTTGCCATAATGTTACAAAAATGCCTCCAATGCATCTGTTTTCCTGGGACTGAATTCCAGATGTTAATTTACAGTCTGCCATCTGCTTGGTTTTGGTGGCTGTGTCAAGTTGCAGGTCAAAATTACGACTTGTTTGCTGTCAGGAGAATGGCAGCATTTGCAGCTCTCAAATCTTATGCGGAATGCTTGGCTGTAATTGCAGCCTAATGTGTATTTGCCTTACCTTGCCAGAGGGAATGCACTCATAGCTTGGATCTGCTGTAATTGTACGTGGCCCTTCTCGTGTGCTCCTTGGTTTGTGGTGTGCAGAAGTGCCAGGCTGTGCAGCTCCGCGTTTGCTGCTTTCTGAGCCTGTGGAGCAGGTATGGCAATGCTGGGGAGCGGACGGTGACCTTCTCATCTTGCACAAGTGCTGAAACTCCTCCTTTCCGCAGCGATCAAAAGCCGTTTGTAATTTCGATTCTACAGTGGTAGTAAATGTTGTAATCTCAGTCTTACGACTGTAGTAAATGTTGGGTTTATTGCTAGGTGAAAATAGTTTCAGCTATTAACTATGGAATTATAAACTACACCTCTGTGACAGCAAAAACTAAATTCCAGTCTCTCACTTTGAACCCTGGCTGAACAATGTGTGCTAACAAGTTAGCGTGATTTCTTTTTTTTGCTAAGAATCTCTGTTTGAATTAATGTGGAATTTGTGACATGCAGCCTTACTTGGAAACTCATTATAGTTCCAATCATTATCTAACACTTCAAAAGATAACTACACTTAATTTGTTTTCAGACTTAGGTTGATAGTTGTTTTTTTTTTCCACCAGAGTTTGTCTTTTTTGTTGGTTTGGTTTTTTTTTTTCCCGTGATCAGATAAAAAGGTAGTGAAGAAAGGGGATGATTGATGGTTCTGTGCTGGTTTTTTTGCCCTGGGGACATTGTAGGAGTTCATTTTGCTCCAAACGTGATAAATCATAGAATCGTGGAATGGTTTGGGTTGTGAGGGACCTTGAAGACCATTCTCGTTCCCATCCCCTGCCATGGACAAGGACACCTTCCACTAGACCAGGTGCTCAGAGCCCCATCCAGCCTGGCCTGGGGTCAGGTTCAGCAGACACACATGAGCAAAGCAGCGCATATGCACAAGTACTGGGAGTAGTCAAAACTCCTTTAATTTAGCTTATGGGCAAGTCTTCCCTGTAATTTGTCACCCTTGCATTCCAAGAGTTCCTGTTAGTGAAGTTCCTTAAAGCTGTAAAGCAGCAGCTGAGGATGCTCAGTGCTGACAGGAGAGTACCTGGGCTGTCTGCTGGGATTTTTACTTGGTATTTAGAACTGTGCTTTACACATTTTAAGAAGTAATTGACTTCACTTTTGGAAGATTCGCATTTCAGTGAATTTTATTTCTGTAATGCAATGTCATGCATTGAATTTTAAAAGTTTTGGCTTATAAACATCACAAAGAGGTAGTTAAAATGACTTTATTTTTTCATTTAGCTTCCAGTAACTTGAATTTATGACACATCTGTTATCAGGCATATCCCTTCCTTTTTTCCTGGTCAGAAATATGTTCTGATATTTTAACTTATCTTCCCTCTTACATGAAAGTTGCTATTGAGTCGCTCTTTCGCAATGGACAGTAGTTTCACTCAGAAACCCTCTGTAGTAATCATTTCTGGTGAGTGCTTTTAACACATCTTTTTGCCATTGACTTAGCTTAGTTCATGTATATTGGTGCTGTGAATGGCTGTGTAAAAATTCTTTCCATTAAAATGCTTCATGCTTAGTGCTACCATGCAAATGAAATAATTCAAGACAGTTTTTTGCATGTAAATTTTTAAAAGGGATAAAAGCAGTAGAGCAGTAACGCGAGTCTCTAATGTGTTTGGAGAGTGAAAGATCGGGTTGCAATGACTTCTTGAAAGGCAACAAAAAACTTGTATCTTTGCTTTTATAACCCAAAACTTGGGCGAGTAAATGTTCAGAGCAGGGAAGCACTTAGAGCACTTTAATTAATGTTTACCTTTTTTTTTTCTATGTAAGAAACTAAAACACTTTTTGATGCAGTTAAAGTGGAAATATTTTTTCTGGAAAGCTTACAACATAGAGAAAATAGGACCTTGTGTTTCTTCTACAGATTTACTTCCATCCTTCACCTTCACCTGGCACCAATTGAGTTTGCTTGCTCTGCATACAGTGGTTTATCCAGATGTATATATGATGGTAATTGACAACCCTGACTTGATTGCTATTTCCAGTTTATTAAGAGCTAAAATCCACCTGTAAATCTCAACTACAATGGTTAGGATTAAATTGCAGCTGCCAGTTATAAGGCAGGAAAAAAAATCGTCTCTGAGTTTTCAGTTAACTATGTTAAACAAATGTGTGGGCTCACAAACGCAAATAAGATGAATAAATTCTCCTCGTAACTTAAATTTTCCAGCAATATTGTGAAAGAACTGAGGTTTTTGGTGTGGTTTTTATTTTTCTCTCCTACCATGTGCTCACTGTATATTGCATTAAGTGTAAGCAACACTTGTTTAAAGAACTGAAAACCTCCAAGTCCTGGAACTGGAAAAGATTATCCAAAGGAATGGGAAGCTTCAGGGACTACTTTTCTCCTTTTTCCCGAACATAGCTCTTCAGTGCTGGATGGCTGCACTCTTTTGCTTGTTCGTGGGTTTGGAGTGGGGATGGTGGTGGTGAGAAATTCAGGATGATGGAGAAGGTGGACAGGTGTCCTTGTCTCTGCTTTGCCTTGCTTCAGTTATTGAATTTTTTCTGCTGGTGGTGTGTGTGCATCGACAGGCCTGACATTGTAACCCTTCCCATACCTTGTCATGGCCAAGTTTTTGGTCTTGTAATAAAATCTGATAAAGAAAGCGTGTGCAGTCTCTAAGTAATTAATCCACAATTAGGTATTTGTTCTAACTATTCAAAGCACGTTTGAATAGGTTTTTTCCCTGCTCCTCCTCCCTAACCTACCTTTGCTTTTTGCAAAGAAACCTTTGGTGTTTGCAACAGCTGCCAAACACAGTGTAACAAAGCAAAAGACAAAACTAAGGCCAAGAAGTCAGAGTGTTACTGTTGGAAGCACCTTGCCACGTGTGTGTGCCCATCACCAGTTTACCTGGGATTTGGTACTGGATGTGAAATAGGAATTTGTTAGACTCTTAGTTTGCATTTTGGTGCTTTAAATGACGTTTTACTTAGTAGTGGTGATTTTCACAGGTCGAACTCCAGTTTGTTAGCATATTTTGTTTCTTAGATGGAATGAAACCAAGTTCTCTTCTGATGTATCTCGTTATGCTGTAAAAGTTAGTAAAGGCTTTCTCTGGGTGGGCACAGGTAGAGGCTGATATCAGGAGCTGCTGGGGTTGGTCAGTGGTGATTGTGGCACTTTCAAAATGTCCACATATAGTGTATTTTTTGGCAAAACCCCCCTTTTTTGTGCATTCTTATGCCATCAGTGGTGCTGCTACCAACCTGGGAATCATGGTAATAGTTCCCTTCGCTGAGCTTTTTCAGATAGAATTCACAGGAGGGAGGAGGAGGAACATCCCAGATATCTGATGCTTAAACTTTGTCTAAGCAAAACGGTGAGGTTCTTTTATTTCTTTAAAGAAAAAAAAAGGGGGGGGAGTGAAGAAAAAGTATTGGTGACTGGATCATGTTTATTATGAAAAATGTTTGGTTTGTATATTAATAGAAATAGAAAAGTAGTCATTGTTTGTGCATAAAAGCAGCTGGTACTGCTTGGTGCCAAAGAGAAGTTCCAGCAAATCCTATGGAACAAAAACAGTGGGAGAGAGAATGGGTGATTCATAGCAGTGAAGAAGTTACAGTACCAAGAAAAAGGAAAGGCAACTCCCCCAAAATTGGTTGAGGCAGGGATGTTCCACGGGATGCAGTGAAATACCTTAATGGTGTTCAGCTGCTACTGGGAACTCCGAGGGAATCCATTCCATGCCCATGCACAGGTGAGCGCAGTATTGGTCTCTGAAGGGGGATAAGACAAGGCAGTAGTAAAAATTCCTTGCCCAAACTGCTTGAGCTTTATGGACACGATGCCAAACACTTATTACAGGTATCTGTGACTTGCTGTTTTCTGTGAAGAAACATGTTGCTTTGACTCAAAGTTTCCTAAGAGTTTTTACAGACAGGTACAAGGAAGGTTGAAGGTAGTGGGTGTTTTTCTGGGCGTGGGCGGGGAAGGTACTGCAGTTGGAATTGAATTTTGTCAAAAACCCTGAAGACTCAGCAAGGTATTCATAAGATTTGACAGAATAATCCCACACAGGGTAGGCACTGGCAAAGCCCTGAAGTGCCACATCGCGGGAATGTGACAAAACGTGGCAGATTTCTAATGGCCTATAAAAATAGAGCCTGAGAGGCAGCATGTGCTGGTGTCTGCATCAGTGAATTTCTTCTCCCTTAATAACGATGCCCTGAAGGCACCATTCAGCTTAGCTTCAAAATGGTTGTGATCATTAAAAGCAACAAGCTGCTTCAAAAGTATATTGAAATTTAGGATACTCGATTTCAAAACAAGAAAAGAAATTACAAGGCTGGAGCAAACAAGCCAGGACGTGCGCTATCAGGTTGTAACTCTTCTGCCTTACGAAACCAGCCATGATGCAGCTGTTCAAGTGCAGCCCAACATAAAGCATCAGTCGATAATGAGTGCTTTGAAAATATTGGAATTATTACCTTGCTAGAGTTGAAAAATACATGAGGGAAAGTTGGTTTCTGAAAGAAATGGATCCAGAAAAAAAATTTTGAATGCATTGGGCAATAGGTGATGTTACACTTGCAGTACAAGTGCTTAAATAGTTTAAAAGTTTAGCATGAAATAGTTATACAAAACAGATGAGTAGAGTAAAATCAAACTCTTAGAGGAAAAGTAAATCTGCAAGACACAAATGATGGCTTATGGAATGTTTATATCAGAATTAATTATTCATATATATGCATGTGTATATAAAAAAATACGTACTCCAGTAGTATAATAGCCAGAAATTACAGGCTGAGTGTGAGTCTCAGTTAACTGTTTGATTTTTATCACTTCTGGAATATAAATTTCTAAATTTAATGTTTAAACAGGAAGTCACCGGAATGTGCATTTTCTCACAAAGTGCACAAGGACTAATTAAAACAGCAACTTGCAGAGAATTGTTTATATGATGTCAGTATTCATGTTTAAGGTAGCACATAAATCTGTAATTGCTGTTTTCTTGTTAATTACTATTACTACAAGGGTTTGGATCGTTTGAAGAGGACTAGCCGTTTCTACCACACGTATCTTGAGCTGCATGTCTAGTTATCAACAACAATAGTTGTGTATCGGCATTTTTAACAAATGTGACAGTATCTTTTAAAATAAGTGAGAATAATTTCCTCTGATAGAAATGTGAAGTATTTCTTAGACTTTGTAATGAAAGACAGTGCAAGTTTGTTGTAGAGTTTATTAATTGGGTAAATAGTGCTCACTCAGACCTGTAGCTTGTGCTCTCTGTAGGGTACCAGGGTCACCAGCAGCTCATTGCCCCTGTGAGAGCATGCACTGACAATCTCAAGTGAGGCATTTTGATAACACTTATACAGTGCTGTCAAATGCAGTAGCTAATTTGTACTGAGGTGTGTGTTACTGCACTACTACTGAGGTGTGTGTTACTACCCTAAAGTACTACATTTTCTGAAGTAAGTTTCTTACCTTCAAGTGGTATACAGTAGTCATATGTGATGCTGCTCCTGCAGCACTGCTTTTGCATCTTTACATGGAAAATACTACCCCTAGTACTACAAGAAGTTGAAGGAAAAATCAGTTATCTTATGAGCTAAAGCATTATTTTTATAAAAAACTGTTCTAGAAACCTGTGATATTTTAACTTTCTCAACAATTTTATCTGAATTACTGTTTTATCTCTTACACCTTCCTGCATAGAATCACCTGGATTTTATTCTCATTTGATATATTCTGGACTCTTAAACATGACAGGGATGTTGTTTTTGTGTATGCTTTTAGTTTTCAAATGTTTCAGGGCTTGTATGTGTACAGTCAGCTTGTTCTATAAACATTTAAAGCTGGCCAGTCAACAGTTTGTGGTATGCAAGAGAGTGGTAAAATCAAGGTGAAATGGGTAATATAAAATACTTCTTTTCTGACAGGAAGGAAGGAGAAGAAATTGTAGAGATTATTTGGGGCTTTTCCTTTTGCTTCTGTAGTCACTAAGCTTGGGTTGAGCTTTAGATAGCCAGACTTGAAATGGATTCATTCTCATGGTACTCTATATGAAAACTTAGTCAAAATTTTGTCAAATCTGGATCTTGATTAGATGACAAAACCTTTAGTAATGATCTTGGCTAAATTGTTTGAACCTGTTCTGCTATTCACTTGAGGGAAAGATCCCTCAAGCATGAAGAACAGTATTTTTTTCCAGTTTCATTGTGTCACAAAACAAGAGGAAACAAGTGCTTTATATAGCACAAGAGGGTCACCAGATTTTTTTTTTTTTACTGACTGCTTTTCATCCCCTTCAATGGGCACTGACCAAGAGTAATAAACTGAACATTCATCTTCAGTATAAACTCAGTACCGTGTCCATGCATTGCTGCAAGAGTGAAAACAATTCTCTTATTCTTTGTGGTCTAAAACACCAATCAATTTTTCTCTGGAGTGTCCATGCAGATGTGCATTGATGTAAATATGTTCTTACACCCAGATGTCAGAATGCATCTTTCCCTCTGTGTCTTCAAATGCCATCTTTACATGTTTCCTCCTTTTTGTTTACCTGTTTTTTTAAAATTCTTTATTTTTTTAATTTCCCACCTGGCTGCTGGCTGGGACAGAGGTCTCCGTGCCCTGGCAGATTCCTGCTTTGTAAGACTGGCAAAGTGTTAACCAGGTCTCTGTAATCCACACCAACTCAAAGATTTGTTGCCAAACATACAATTTAAATACAATACAAACATACAATACCTTTAACCTCTGAAGTTAGCAAGCTAAAAGTTAACGCAGGAAGGAATGGTCACAGAAGTCCCTTTCCCTAGGAAAAAAGATTACATTTGCAACAGTTTTGCCTGTGGTATGATATAATACTTTTCTATCGATCAGAAGTGTAGTCATTCGTTACTGTTTTATGAAATATTCTAGCTCACTCAGGCACAGATGTTATTTACTGCCTTGAATTGAGTTCATGGATCACTGTACTATTCAAATACTCCTTTTCTGCTCTTTTTGACCCCAGTTGAAGCTGAACTTCTGAATATGAAGGCTCATTGCGGTTCGAGCTGATATTGATTTCTACTGCTCTTGTGAGGTGTATCTGCTTCCAAACTGAGGAAAATAAAGAAGGTTGTTTCTTAGGCCTGACTAATCTCTTAATACAGCCATTCTCAAGACCATGATGAAAACCAGCTGGTTTTGGCTCCTGAGCTGCCTTGTCCAATATCTTCCCTTTCTTACCTTGGAGTAACTTTGGAGGATGAGGCTCAAAGACTGCCAGTAGTTTGAGTTCTAGAAAATGTAACAATAATATGGTTTTCATACTGTACTTCTTAAAAGCAAAATGATATTGCTAACAGTTGTTAATTCTGCATTTGAGAACATAGTTGCTGCTTGTGCAACTGATTTCTGGAAAAAAAGTCAGTATGGTTGCAAATGTGTAACAAAATAAGTATTACTAAAAATCTGCTGAATACTTTATTGTGTATGTGTGTTTTGCAGGAAGATGAGATTTTAAAAAAATCTTAATATTGTGAAGTTCATGATCTGTCCTCTTGGTTTCCAGGTTCTTTCATTCATACATTTTGTCATTCATCAGAAGTTCTCATTTCTCTCAAATGTTCTGTAATTCCTCAGGGAAAAGGGGGTACTGCCCTGGGTCACACTCCTGTTTGTGCATAAGAATTTTCATTTCCCTGCAAATGTTTGTCATTTGTTTATCAGATGTTTTCTGTTTTCATTTAGGAAAATTTCTGACACTTACTGTAGGAGATTGTTTTCTTTGATACCATGAAATTTCACAGGATCTTCTCTCCTCAGATGCTTCTGAGGAAAATCTCTGGGTTTCTTCAATAACTGTGGCAATTTTTATATCTCAAGACCCTGCATCCATCAGTCTTGGCTTTCACAGTCATGCCAACATATTTCTCAAGGTAGTTAAGGAATGATTTATTTCTTTTTTACTTCAGAGTTACTTTTATTCTTCTGAGGGAACAAGGAGAAGAAACAAAGTGGAAGAGAATTGATAGCATTACACAAACCCCTGAATATAAAACAGCTGCAATGTGTTCATGTGTTAGGGGAACTTGTGGCTTTTTGAATTAACTGCTTTACCTAACTGCTGAAGCTGAGTTATTACCTATGAGAAGTACTGACTAAGACTGTAAGAATCTGAGGGTTTGTGTCTGTAATGCTGTGAAATAGGTGGTTATGAATAAGATTGGTGGTTATGAATAAGCTTATGAATTTACCTCTCTTTATTTCCCCTTCTGGGGCATTCAAAGATGACATGTCTAATTTCTCTAGGTAGCTTCATTAGGTATCTTGGGGAGCCAATCACCTCGTTTGCTGGCTGTGTGTGATGTATATAATACCTAGTTTATAGAAATGGGCTTGTCAATTTAGCAGAAATGGATCCAAGACCTTCAATTTTATTCCTTCCCATCTGTTAACCTGGCTTCTTTGTTCACTAGGCTACATCTAGGAAATACAAATGCAAGAAGCCAGAAAGCTGGTAGGGGTCTAAGTCTGCAGCGAATCAAAGTAATCTAATTCTATTGCTGCTCAGGGAATTCTAGCTTAAATCCTGATATTCCTGATTGATCAGTGCAACAGCATTGATCCAGAAGCCTCGAGTGCAGCAGCAGGAATGCGATGTAGCGGCAGGAAGGCGAGTCCGTTCTTCCCTCAAGCCAGCGCTTCTCTGGACATATGGTGGGACGTATGGCTCTGGCAGGACTGTGTGCCTGGGCTGGGGATAGATGATGAGCTCTGGATGTGCCAGGTGGGATGCAAACTGCACCTCTGATGGCTTTGTCTTTTCCTACACCATCCCAGGGAAAGCATCTTACCTTGAATTCATCAGTTGCTCTGTTTTTTGGCACGTGAGGAGAGATGACAGCACAAAGGTGGCTGAGACCATCTCGGACCTGATGCCGCAGGCTGCCTCGGCTGCCAGGAAGCTCACAGGGTCCTCTCCCCACTGAGTGAAAAGTTATTTCAACTGTTTTAAATGGACTTTGTCCTAGTTTTAAATACCTTTCACTTTCACATGGTTTTTTCAGCCTCTCCACAGAGGGTGCTACTTTGTAAACCTGGATTTCAGCTCACCTCTACCTTTCCCTTTCCAGTCTGGAGAGTCCCAGCCTTCCCAGTCACCTGCTAACGTGAATGCATGAATGTATATTTTCAGCTGTATAGTTTTTAAATTGTAGCTTGCTGTGTAAGGTACAGTATTTCAGGAGCATTTACAGTGAGGGTTTGCTGGGAGATAAGCAGGAGTCAGACCAAGACTGAGAATAAATGTCCTTGTAGAGCTGGACTTTAGGGATTTGTAAAGAATTAGAAGATGCTTGTAATGAAAGTTCTCAAGACATTTCAGATGATGAAAACACAATGTAAGAGTGAGGCTAAGCCACTGTGTGTTTGTGTTTCTTGAGTTATTCTCAGAAAAGTCTTCTGTGGCACTAGAGTTCTTGAAAAAGACGAAACCAAACCCTAAAATTAAGCAAAATTGTTGGGTTTGACATTAAACAATCCGGCGTCTCTTTTATTTTCTCCAGCCCAGCTTTGCCACACAAGCATTGCATTCCTCAGATATCGGACATTGGGTTACTATGTGCACAGGAAAAGCTAGGAAGCTTTTATGCACATCTTCCCACCATCTGCTGAAGGCAGACAGCCTGTGTGAGTGTGTCTCTGATTCACACAACTTGCCCAGCTGGGACTGAAGTGATTAGTTCTGTTTCAGTGTGAAGCATTCCTGCCTTTTGGACAGGTTTACATCCATCTCACAACGAGGTTTTTTTGAGAATTGCATGGTTTTGTCCTTGTCTTGTAAGATGACTCCAAATTTTTTGTGTGTGTGTGTTAATTTTATGTCCATTATATCCCAATACCCAGATGGCTGGTGGCTATGTCTGGGTAGGCTGCAGGAGGAGAGTTGGCAGGTCACTGGGACAGGGGTTTTGGCTGTTCTGAGTGAGGCTCGTGTGTCACCCAAGTCACATCTTCTCAACTTCTAGCAGTGTTGTGGAGCCATGACTCTGGCCTTAGGAGTTACCATTGTAGCACAGTAGTTTTTACAATAGTGTTTTATCTCAGCAGATTAACAAGCATACCTCTAAATTTTGTATCCAACCCTTGCTTTTGTGCTCTTTTTCTATCTTAAACCATCTTCTATTTGTGTCTACTTCCACTCTCATCTTGCCGTGTGCTTATTTCCCCTTCACGGTCTTTTTCTCAGTCAGTGACTTCTTCAATTTTCCTGCCTTCCAAGCTGTTGTAATCAAACTTTCATCTCTGTTTCCTTATAATCTGGCAATTTATATTTCACATTCTGCAACTTTCCCAGAATATGTTTACTAAACCTCTTCCCATGGCCTGTGCTCCTTTAACTGTTCACCAGTCTTGGATGCACTCACATCCTCTCATGTGTATCGATAGTGCTTTCGATTTTCTAGTTCCAAATACTCTTGTTTTGTTCTGGTTCCCTGCTGCTCCACTCCACTTCCCTCCAGTCTTACTCAGGAGCTAAGTTAGGAGCTCACATAGAAAGCCAATCTTTCTCCAATTTCTTCCCAAGAAAGGTGGGGAAGAGCAGGAACTGAATCCAGCCTCTCCAGCTGGATTTTAACCAGGATTTTAAATTAAACCTCTGCAACTGTGGATTTTTTAGGAAGGTGTCACTTATGCCCCAAATAGAGAACCTTGCCCTGTACCTCACTTAGTCTTCAGGTGAAGCTTTTTTCAAATGTGCTTCTCACAGAAAAATGTGATGCACTTTCCCACAAAGACTTATTTTACATAATGGGATATGAAGATAGGGTCTAGATGATTTGCATAAACATATAACAAAAATTTGAGAAGAAACCTACTACTTTTTTTTAATCCCTTGTTCTAAGATAGAGTAGAAATTACTCACAGATAGATTTTATGTATTCATCAGTGAGTAATCAGGTTTTAAAGCTGTTTTTCTCACTTTGTTACTTTCCTTTTGGTGTTCCATCATAGATTTTCATTCATTAAAATCAGCCACTCATTTCTGGAGACAGTGACATGAGGGACAGGCAAAGTTGCACGAGGCAGAAACTACATGAACATTATTTTTCTGAAAAACCTATTTAAGGGAAGTTGAGGTACATCTAGAACTTACCATTAATGCCCAATTTCAGTTGTTAGTGGATTTTTTTTGTTTGTTTCTTGTTTTGTTTTTTAAACAAGCTGTGGGTGTAGTGGTTTTTCGAAGTAGGTTTTAGGGTCCTCTGCCAGGCAGAGCTTAAAGGTGGCTCTGCAGTGACTCCAATGAATGTTAGAAGGCTTTGAAACGGGGGGGGGGGGGA
>VXBT01002850.1:663514-678938 GCA_013400235.1 Oriolus oriolus
GTAAGGCAGGTTTTATTATACTATAAACTAGAATAATCGACTGTTTAGGCAGAAGTCAAATGATATGGGAAGTTGTAAAAGAAATTAAGAGGTTCTCATAGAAGTTGTTCCTTGATCGCTGTGTCCTGGCTGGATTCATTCTCCCAGCCTTGATTTCAATTGTCCACTGACCCTGGTGGCAAGTCCTTACCTTGAGATATGGTGTTTCCCTTGTTTAGTGTTCTAGTTTTTAATAAGGATGTGAGAAGGGTTTTCTGGGCCTTCTAGGATTGGCTGCAGTGGGATCTGAGCAGCAAACATGCAGTAATAAATTTTCCTAGAGTGCTTTCAGCCTCCTCTGATGGGTAGCTCGGAGACTGCTGGAATACAGGGGTTTAACCTATAGGGTCTCAACTGTACATCCATGGCCTTTGCAGTAGGAAGGTCTCTAGTGCTGTGTGCTGGAAACAGTCAGGGAACGTCAGCACATCGCTGGTCTATCTCCTCCCCAGGTCACAGTGATGAACACCATGGTCTTATACCTTGGGGGTTACACCAATGGTACTTCTTTGGCCTTGAAACTGGCCACATGCTCTGTATTTCAGTCTCCAGCCCATCCTTTTAGCCACTTTGATATTCTGAGAAAAGAGCAAATGTTAGTAGACGCATCGAACGTTACTCCTTTGGGGGTCGGTTTATTTTCTTCTGAGAAACCTTTCTTTGCTCAGCCCGTAAGCTTTTGAAAGGTGGTTTGCTTTCGGTGTGCAGTTAACATGACTTGATTGGGAAACAGCCATGTTAAAGGACTGAACATTGAGAAAACTTAATATATTGAGACAGGAAGAAATGCGAATGGAAACTATTTCTTGTCTTCCTTGACTCAGCTTTCTATTTCAGTAGTAAACTGAGAAAACAAAGTAGGGCGACAGCACTAGAAAATATGAAAACTAATTGATGAAATTCTAATTATTTTTGTAAATAACTCTTTCAAATTACAATTCCAAATTGGAAAGGCATCTGGTGTCACAGCAGCAATGAAAGTGACATAAACCTAATAGGAAATTACAAAACTTGTCTGAGACGATCGCTTCTCTGTCACATTCAGGCTGCTGCATGTATTTGCATAGGAGTATTTTATTCTTATTAAAATAATTGTGTGTTTAGCTGTTTTCTTTTTGGTGAAGTGGCTGCCTTAAAGGCAGCTTTGCAATTACAGATCAGTAGTGACTGTGCTCAGAAAAAATAATCTATTTTGTTGCATTTATTGGAGCAACAATACTATAATGTGTCTTTTTGTCCAAAACAGTCTGAGAAGTGCTTCATCATAGAATTGGTGAATTCAAAGGATAACTGTAGTGCTGACTAAAGAGTTCATTAAATTAACATAATTTTAAACTCTATCAAAAGGGTTTTGGTGTATATTTGAATCTTAAAATGCTAGGGAAAAGAAATGTCTTTTTCTGATTACATTTGTATTTATTTTTTTAAAATTTGGAGGGAATAACTCTGTTTTTTATATGGCAAATACATCATATTCTTTATAAATACAAATATTCAGCTATTCTGAAATGGTCTCATTGACTTTAGCACTTTACCTGCATGTTTTAAACTTCTGTGTACCTAAACAGAAGAGTTTATGTTTTCAAGTAAAATTATACATTTTGAAAGGACAACAGATAGCATCTTAGTTGTCCTTTAAAAGAAATAACAGCAAAAACCCCCATCTGTAGGCAATTTTTCCTCTCTGATTTGTATTTGCGAAAGGGGAGAAAAAAGCACAGTGACATATTCAATATATCAATGTCTAATTACAAGATATAGGTGCATTGACACAGAACAGGAGGTCATGCGTGTTTCTAGCCAGTTTCTGCCACTCTTCTCTCAATTAAAGATGCTAACATGGCAAAAAAACTTTGTGTCACTGACACATGCTTTAAAATCTTCATCTGGAGGCCTGTTCTTATTTCATTAATTTTCCCTTAGGTAGCAGTGCCTAATTATGAGCTGCATTAAAGCTTATATAAAAGAGGAAAAGTCAGATGCAGATAAAATCAAATTTTCTTTTCATTTATAGGCTTTCTGGGGGCAACATATGAACTGAAAGAATTATAATGACAATTTAAAAAAAAGTCTCTGACTTCAGGGATCTTTTCAAACCGCAGGAACTGGACAAATTGGAGTTGAAAGGACCTTGGCAATTAACGTGTCATCTTCTGCTCCTGTGTTGGACAATACACTGAATACACTGAATAGCCAATTAATTACAGATGTTTCAGCTTGTGTGGTTTTTAGGTCAGATCAGAGTTGTGGCTCATGCCTCTTGATAGATATTTTTTTTTCACCTTCTCTAGTAACCTAATGAGGAGAATAAGCAGTCCAGGGATAGAGGGGTAAATTGGTGAGGTGACCTGGATCTAAATAGCACGCTCACAGTGTTGGACCAAAACAGGACTGTTGGTGTGGGGGCTGTTCTGCTCTGTGGTGGCTTCTTGGCAGTGGCCTTGCTTCTTTTCTGCACAAAGGTTTGAAAAGCAAGTGTAGGGTAGCACTGAGCAAATTAGGATAAGTATAAATCTCCATATTCCAGTGGTTTTCAAGAAAGACTGCAAAGGGCAATTGCTGATTATTTCCCTTTACTGAAAACTTTGTCTTTTTTTAGTTATTTGTGTTATAATAGCATGTGGGTGGAAGCATCACCAAATGGGTGTAGCAGTGGTACTGCCCTGCTTATTTGCAACCTCAAAAGTAGCTGAGCTTTGATACTGTTGTCTACAGATTTAGATATGAACCCCAAATTCTTTGAGGCAAGGGGTTTACTGACAGCTATTTCAACCTGGGTTTGTGCAGAAAATTTAAAGTAACATGAATAAGAGTGGTAAGAAAGTAGGCTCGAAAGCTTTCTGCATCTTACTGGCATTCTTTCACAAACTCTTGTCCTCCCAAACTCTCTGGAAACCAAAATTAAGGCTGTTAATCTGTACACATTTATTGTACAACCTGCCTCACCCAAAGGCTCTCTCTCAGGAGACACACTTGACTTTTCCTTACTGCAGTACGGCTGTTTGCAAGGCCAGCAGTTCACTGGATGCTGACTATGGATTTCACTTGGCCTATAAACTATATTTTGCACCCACAGAGCAGAAATCTGTGCACCTTCTGCACCTAGGTACTGCTGCCAGCTTTCAGCAGCAAAGACATTGGTTTAAAAAAACCAAGATGCAGCCATGAAAGAGGATTTTGTGTTCCTCTACCTTTAGTGCATAATATTCTCCTCTACCCTTCAAACTCGGAGGGAAGTCTCCAGTGAGTGACAGATGGCTGATTAGGTAGAAAATGTGTGCCTGAGCCATATTAATAGAAATGTTTGTAGCTGAACCACATTAGTACGAACCTCGCTTGTTGCGATCCTGGGAGAGGATGATAATGCTTGTTATGAAATCTGGAAGTGACAAATTAGCCATTAGGATTTTATAGCCAACATTTTTATTAAATGCTTGTTGCAGGGTGTTTGGGCCTCAGAAATCGATGTGCTACCGGTATAGTGTTACTGCTGCCTTGGGCCACCTGAGAATGTTTTTCCCAGGGTGGGGAAGAAAATTATTAAAGATCATCTAATTACATGCAGCATCTTAAAAGGATGCTCGGAACATTGATATATGCTTCTAACTTTGCTCAGTTTGAGGGGCAGTTGTGGCCTGATCCCTGAGAAAGCAGCTGGGTTTATTTAGGAGACAAAAGTGGGGAAGATCAAGGTGAAGATGAAGGACTGTTAGGATGTGGAGGAGGATGCTGAGCACCAATTCTGTGGTTGAACCAGAAAAAACAAGAGTCAGAGCTCTTCTTGCCCTCTGTGTTGTCCCTTTGGGGTGGGCAGGGCCGGGGACAGCAGTAGGCAGCTAAATTGTGCTCTGCTGACCACTGAATGCAGAACAATGTGCGTATTTAAAGCTGCCATGCTCAACACATGCCACAAACATGTGGTTTCCAAAATCCTGGTTGCTCTGGTCCTGGTGGAGATCTGGTGGTAATTTTAGGACTTCTTTAGTTCTTTTCTTTTGTTGTGTGAGAAGCTGCTCAAGCTGGTGGTTATGGATAGTGGAAAAATTTTGAAGTTCCCAGGTATTAAATAACATCTCTCCTTTTCTCCGTGTAATGGAAAGATGGGGTAGAGGGCTCAGGAGTAATTCTGGATTTTTAAAATTGTATTGGAACAAATGAAGTGCCTCTCAAGTGTCAAATAAATAGGTGGATATTGACGTCATCTAATTTTAAGATAATAGAATATGTTTGCTGCTCAAAACCTGTTTCATTTTCTTATATCTGCACATTCAAAATAGGTCTGGCTTCAATCTATTTTCTTGACTTTAAAAAATAGTGTTTGGATGTCAAAAATTGAATTAACAATTCCATTATCCTCATCTACTTCAATTTCAGGTTTATCTGCATCGATGAAGAAGTCTTCTAGGAATAATTTTTTTTAACTGGAAAAAGCCTATTATTACTTGCAAAACCTATGTAGAAAGTTGCACAGTTGCTAATGATCTAGGATTTCCCCAGTGTATATTTTTTCCTTGCTTAGAGTATTTGCAGTTAGAAGTCTCCATCTCAATGGGATAATTAAAAAATAATTTACCACTTGGAAAGAATAGGTCTCTTCAGGCAAACTGCACTGCTATTGGTTAATTATTACTAATTTTTGGTTATCTGATACAGTTCTTCCTGACCTGACATCTGCATAATCTAGAAGCTAATGAGAACAGAAATTAAGCCTGGTAGTTGACATGTCCTCTATTCAATTTGAAGAGAGTAAGGTGGAAAGAGATTAAAAATAAAATTATCGAAGTGGGACTTCATCATTACTGGCAACTTTATGTGATGCACCAAATTCTTATATAAATGGATAGATATGTAGAGGGAGAAACACACAGATGTGATTTAGCAACCTTCAGTTGATTTTTGTCCTGCTAGCTGAAATACTGACCACAAAACATGACTAATGCTGTGTTCTCTGGGCAACCTTAATAGCCAGCTGTTGAGGGACTTGCCATAAAATCCAAATTTTCTTCTTTCTTTGCAGTGAATTAAGTTTTTACTTTAACAGTTCTTAAGGTTATATTTCCATTGCATATCATCCTGTCTTTCATATTTTTAATGCATGTGAGTAACATTTCTATTTACAAACTGCACCATTGTCACTCTCCTGTTTGCTCTACTTGGTTGGAGAGGTGAGGTCCTGCTGCAGCTTGTGTGAGTCACTCCTGTTGCACCACACTAGTTCTTGCCTGCTGTTACACCCAGTGGGTTTTCTACACCTCTCCTGGCCACAAAATGTTTATCAAAGCTGGAACTATTAAAGGGGCTTATTTTGAGACATGATGGGAGGTGGACACTCTGAGATGTGATAGTGTTTAGAGTCACAGAACCATAGAATGGGTTGGGTTGGAAGGGACCTTAAAGGTCACCTGCCATGAGCAGGAACATCTCCCACTAGAGCAGGTTGCTCAGAGCCCCATCAGCCTGACCCTGAATGCTTGCAGGGATGGGAAATCCTCCACTTCTCTGGGCAGCCAGTGCCAGTGCCTCACCACCCTCATATGGAAAAATTGCTTCTTGTGTCTAATCTAACCCTTCCCTGTGGCAGTTTAAGCCATTGTCAAAAGTCCCTCTCCAGCTCTCTTGTAGCCCCTTTAAGATAGTGGAAGGGGCTCTGAAGTCTCCCTGGTACATCCTCTTCTCCAGACTGAACAACCCCAACTGTCTCAGCCTGTCCTCAGGACAGGTGCTCCAGCCCTCTGATCATATTTGTGACCTCCTCTGGACTCGCTCCAACAAAGTATTTCATATTTCAAAATACTGTGTGTTTTAGCATCATAAAAAGTAGCACATAAATTTGGCTAAAAGGAGAAGACAGTCCTTCAGTTGTTAACGCAGATTAAAGCTGGCTTGTGGGCACAGGGAGGCAAATGGCGTAAATGGAGCGCATGGGCAAAATAAACTGTGATTGTTTTAAAGCAAATAAAGGTGAGATACATGACAGGATCATTATGGAAATACTAATCTGATGTTCACCTTGGGTCTTGCAGCTCTTATACAGTGGTAAAAGGTTGTTTTATTTGAATAAGACCAAGTTACTCCAATTAGCTGTGGACACAGACAAGCGTATTCAGAGATAAAAGGCCACGTAACACATTTTGGAGGTAGTTAACCTGTGTGGCTGCGGTCTTTATTGATCCAAAAGCATTATTCCGTTTTTTAAAAATGCTCCATTTTGCTTTTGTTGACAGCAGAGGAATAGAATAACATTACACTTTGAATTTTTCTTAGTGAGAAAATAACTGTATCTCACTTGAGGGAATTATTATGATAAATGGGCAAAATCTGCTCCCATCTCAAAAACAAAACATTTTTTTTTCTTTTCAGAAGGCACACAGCTCACGAAATATGATGACAGATGCAAACAAGCAAGTTACAAAGCCCTTTACAATAAGATTGTAGCAGAACTTTTGAAAAAGGGGGAGTGCAGCATATGAGCTGAAGCCATCTGTCTCTGTTACAGAGCATTCTTTCCCTTGGAAAGCATAATTATGGGTCTGGCTTTTCTGTTGCTGGATTTTTATACAAAATTGTCCCTAAGAAAAATAGAATTGATCCAGAATAAGGTGAAACTTACTTGTGCTACTATATATTCCTTGGACTGAGGCCACAGAGTTATAATTTCCATTGCTGTTCTCCATCTCTGCAGTGGCATTCGGGGAGAATAGTGGAATCTGTGGTAGTGAGTTACTGACCTCGTGGCTTGTCATTAAAAAAAGCATTATCAATAATAGAATTTATTATGTTGGAACAATTTTTTTAAAGGGTGACAGATAAATTCTCAGTCCTGCTGCTTACAGTGATAAATTGTTTTTGGGCTTGCTGAAGATTAATTTTATCTTTTAAATAAAATCGAAACAGCAACTGAATTGTATTTCTTATAAGGGGGAAATTGAGCAAATTTTAATATTTAGCTTAGAATTCTGGAATGTAATTTTTAATCTCTTTTTAGATAAAATATTACTGTTTTGAATAATGCACACTAGTGTATGTGAATCATTAAATTAGCCATCTCTTGTTCCATTTAGTCATAAATGACTTATTAAACAAAAGAAGTTTTTAGACTTTGTATTGTAGTAGAACTGAATCAGATCATTTTTACTTGGACCACAGCTGACTTATAGTCCTGTACCGAAGTTACGACAGGTGATGTTGAAGAATTTAGCACTGCTCTGTGCAAGCTATTGTATTGCTTATGTAATTTCACATATTTAAAAAATGAGGTTTCCAAAATAAATACAATGTGGAACAGAATTATCTCGAGTGGAAATAAGATTGCTTTTATCTCCTCATATTGGCTCTGAACTTTGTTTCATGATGGAGGTGGTGTCAGGTATGGAAGCGGTACTGAGATGTGTCTTGGCACAAAAAGTAATAATGCAGTTAAAGGAAACATTAGGAGGAATGAATTACAATTATCTTTAAGTGCTTTTTACTTGGAAAACTTGAGAACAGTCAGCATGTTTTTAAAAAATAAGGACATTGGTTTATATTATGTATGTACCTATTCCCTCTGAATAACTCTGTCACTGATCTTAGAGATGCACATCCCTTTCCTGCTGTCCGTGTGCAGGCTGCACCCTGTTGTGGTTTGCTATTCCTGAAGTTTAATGGGATATCCCTGAGAATCCTGCTCCTTGAAGTAATAATATTTATCTTCTTAAATTCTTGTCAAGTGTTTTAGGAAGGTCAGATTTGCCACCAGTTAGCTTAGCAGCTTTTTACCAGCTTAGAGTCGTGTAGCGTCTATGCTCGTGTTTGCTGCTTTCCCTACTGGGCTAGAGGAAAAGTAAGCCCAAGGAGGCAAGGGAGGAGGGAGAATGGGAGGCCCCTAAAATATCAATTAACTCCCAATTGTTTCAAATCCAGTATCAGGTGCTTCCTGACTTCAGGTGGCCAAGTATCATTTTATTGATGGTAAGAAGGAAAAATCTCTTTTTTCCCTGTACGCTCAGAATCAGTTGGCTCTATGAAATCTAGAGTTATCTTTAATCTGTATTTTAAATACTTGCACGAAGTTTGGGTTTGAAAGAGTTTCCAAACTTTATTTCTTTCTAGTCCCTCCTTTGGTCTTGCCCGAACTGGGTTCAGCTTTAACGTCACTGTTCCCTGACAGTAGACGGGCAGATGCCAGTGACCTGCAGCCTTCCTTTTCCTAAATTGTCATGGAGCTTTGGGTAACATCTGCTTTATGTTCTCTTCCAGTAGCAGATGCTTATTTTAAAAACAAATATTAATACATTAGTATGCAATGCTCAGAGCAGCAATTTGAGAACACAGTTAATGTGATTTTCCTGTTCTGTAACACTTGTTTTCCTTGTATGCAAACTCTGGTGGAGCAACTGTGACAGTCTTCTCAGTTGAAGTTTGAATATTAATTTTGCATTGGCTATCGGAGCTGGTACCAACGTAGACTTTAATGAGACTGGCACTCAAAAGCATTCATGTGTAACTGGTGCTGTCTTGAGAAAAGATGAAAACACTCTCAAGTCACCAAGGGGCAGCGGAAGTCAAGGAGCAGCTTGCCAGCTTTGATTATTTCCTTGACTATCTCTTCTAGTTGGTTTTTCTCAGCTCAGCTGATGTTCTATGTGAATGTGCAGGACTTCTGGCATTCTCTATTTAAGATTTTCCTATTAATTTACCACTTTGTCTTTTTTTAAAAGGCCAAGACTAAACACTTTTGGAATCAAGTGTAAAGCAGCCCCTGACATCAGAGAATTTGGGTAACAGATGCTTTAGGGAACAGAGGATAATTGTTATGGAGCTTCTGCTTGCTGTCAGAAAACAAAATCTTCTCTATGTAAGACAAGTCAGTGAGGATGTTTGGACACCCGGCCCCATCCCATGCAGGGAATGAATTGTTTGAAATGATGGTTACTGTGGTTTTGCACAATTTCTGTCTTGCACAATTTCTGTCTGGCGTTCAGTTCACTTAGAAGATAAACTGATGCTTAGCAGTAAGTTGCATTCTTCAGCAGTAAGTTTAATCCTTTGGTGTGAGTTTTCCCAACAGGTTTTTATTTATCTTGAAGCTATATAGCTATTAATATTCACAACTGTTCTGAAAAAGAGAAACACCAAAACCCTCCCACCACCTGTAAGTAAACAGCCTCCCCACAGAGACCAAAAGTGAGTGGTAAAACCCAGCCCTCCAGTACTATTCCTTAAAGGATCTTTGGCAGAATTTGGCCAAGAGGCTTTCAATGCTGGAGCTATAACTTTCAGTGCATTAGTAGGCTTTTTTTTTTTGTAAAAGGGGATTAATTGGACAGATTTTCAATCTAGCCAGTTACAGAAACTGGGACAAGTTCTGCTTGCTTTCTGCCATCAGTAATTCCTTGTGGTTACTGGAGCTGCTTATCTGGAGAGAAACACTGACAGAATTTGGTCTGTTATGGATAAGCACTAAAATGTAGAATAACTGAGACATAGCAGAACGTGTGTGCTCTGTGGACAAATGCAGTGAAAACTGCTGGGGGCGCATTTGGGTGAGAAAGGGACAGTATTTGCATGGTGCTGTCAATGCATGTCCTACGTGGCATTTGGGGGGGAGTTGATTCTTACTCTACTGAAGCTGTAGTGATGCTCTGGTTGGTTACGGCAGCGCTTGGGAGCAAACCGAAAACGTGAATTCTTCAGAAATCTGTGAAAGGATTCTCAGTTTGAGAAACATAGGTTGAAGGATTTTCTGCATATTTTGCAGTGTGTATTGATTTCCTGCTCTGCACCTGAAATATGAAATGTGAGGTAATTTCCTAGTTACATGGAGTGTTGGACTAAATCCAGAGGGGGACAGATGACTGACAGAGGAGCAGAGCTGGTCTGCACTGTAACATGTTTCTTGTTCTGTACGGTGACAGGCAGGTAAGCGATCTGGTGGCGTGACTTAGGAGAAGAGGAGTCGAGGGAGTGGATTACAACCAGCAGCTCTGCTTCTAACTTGTGCCACTTGGGGCAAATCACTTCAACTTGGAGTGAAATACTGTTTTCATTAATTCAGACATAAACTTCTCTTGGTTTCAGTGGAATGTGTTTTCCTCCTCTGCAGTTTCTTGTGTTTTCTTTCAGATATAATACACAGGTGGGGAAAAAATGATATAATATTGAACATCATCAATGTTATTACAATGCTGCCAGCAAAGAAGCAAGCAAATAAAGCCTATTGTGGCTGCTTGTATTAAGGTTCTCCTTACACTGATGCTTTCCTTGGTTATTGAACAATTTTGCATTTTCTCATTTCCATATCTTAAAATCTGTTGTTTTAATGACATTTTATTGACTTGATACATTTTAAAACATACAGTTTCCCCAAAATTTGCTTGTGGTGTTTGCACATCCATTATTATTGTACTTGTGTGACTCTTTTGTCCACTGAAAAAAACTCCACCCAACAACTGAAACAGTTTTAGGAAATACATGTAGAAAATTTCTTAATTCTGTAAATACATAATTAATCTTGCCAACCATCAGAAAAAAATCCATTTCAATACATTGTAATCTGTACAATTATTTCTAGATTATGACATGATAAACAATTGTCTTGGGTTCCACAAATTAAAGCATACCCAATAAATGGCTATTGAAGATGGTTGAATAATTGTTGATGGTGAAGGGTGGACTTTTCCTCTAGGTTAATCTTACAGCAGCTTATATGAATTTATAAATACAACTTTTCCTTCCCTGCTCTCCTCCCAGCCTGCAGTGTAGTCCGTGCAGATCCAACTGGTGTTTCTTCTGCTGTTACATGTCTGGGTTTAGGCTCTAGCTGGAGCTTACAGCATGCAAAAGTGGTTTTTATTTTTCACAGAGCTGGAAGAACAGGTAGAGAGGAGAAGTCTCAGGTACCGATCTCCAAGTTTTTAGAGTGAAAAGAAAGATAATTCTTACCAAGGAATGAAACCATCATCTAATTTTCCATAATCTCGATAACTTTCAGTCACTGCTGACTATGGCCTGATTTGAACAAGCCAGATAATAGTAAGCAATTATGTATAGGATTATTATTAATTGTCATATTTGGAATGAAACAACTGGATCATTGCTTGCATGCCAGAGAAGAATGCCAGCAGTTTGTATTTCAGCATGAGAATACGCTGGGAATTGTCCATTCCTTATGAAAGAAGTGGGCAGAATTCTAGTTTTAATAAAAGGCTCCTAAGGACCTTCTCTCACTTGTTGGTTTTTTTTAAACTTCAAAGAAAAACTTCTTTGCTAAGAGTATTTGTTTGAACTTACTCAGTCTTTATTTTTAACATAAAGTTAAAATCAACACCGCCAGCACAGTTCTAAGAAAAGGTAGAATGCAGTGTCATTATATATTTCATTATAAGTGATTCATTGTATTATAGGTGAAATGTGTGTTTACTTCAGAGACTGAGTATGTGACAAGGAGGAAAAATAGTGGCCAAGAAACTTCTTAGAAGGCAGAACAAGGTCTCATCCCCAGCCTCTTTTTTCCAGCACACTTTCTATGGTTCATTAAGGCAGCTGCTTTCCTATAATGATGGCTGTACAGAAAACCAGAAGCAGCTTCAAATGTTTCAGGGCAAAAGCAAAGCTGTGAATTCTGTAGACTATTGAGACCCTTAGTTAGCAACCCACCACTTTCTCACTTTGTTGGTTGTAGATGCTTGAGTAAAGAAGAAATTATTATTTAATATGTACCTGTGGTTGCTGTGCACGCTGTGGTCTCTGTTCATGAGCTTACTGGGACTGGCTGCTGCAAAGGCACCTCTACCACAAGTGACACAGCCTGAGTCTGGGTTTGGAACTGAGGTTTCTGTAAAGGGCTTTCAGGCAAACAAGTATTTTCTTTCCACGTGCTTCTTGGGAGTAGCATCTCCTGAGGAGGACTGTGCTGAAAACCTTCTGTGTGGTGACTGCAACCCTCATCTTGGGAAAGGGTTTAAAATATTCCCCCATTCCTAGTGGTGTTTAAATGGTTTTTGCCTTCAAGTATGCCATCTGGAGAGAAAAATATGTATAACTATGTCTTACTATGCTCTGTGACAAATTGAAGGTATAAAAGTACCCCCTACTCAAGTGAGGTTTGGTATATGTTAGTTGTAGGGAAATGAAAAGAAAATCTATGAATGAAATTAGTGGCTTTGTATTTTTTTTCTAGCTTAAAGATTAATCTCTTTGAATTGATAATGTGCTACTTTGCAGAGAAGAGCTGAGTCTTTTTGAATCCAAGTCCTTAGTTTTGGAGGTGTGTTTCATGTGTTTTGTTCTTCATTTCAAACCATGACTATGATATAGCCATATATTGGACTTAGTGTGCAGCAATCCTGTGCAATGCTGGAGTTCTTTGATGTGCAAGCTTTAAGAATAAGAGATTAACCTCTCTCCCTGGTAGACAAAGAGTTCTTATTTTTCATTTTTTTATGGGACCTTATCCAGAAGTCATCAAAGTCTATGGAAACCATCCTATTTACTTCAATGGGACTTGGATGAGGAACATGATTTTTGCGGTGTGCTGTTTAAAAAAAAAACAACAAAAACTTTGCAGTAAAGTCATAATTGCATCCAGATGAGTTTCCTGAAGTGGTTATGAAGCAGCTGGTGGAAAGGCCTTGACATGACCAAATTCAGCATGCCACTTGTTTCTGTGTGTGGGAAAATCCAATACAATCTGGAAGTAATTAGTCTGGAACCAGCAGCACTCCCTGAGCAGTCCTTGTAAAATGAGTTGCAAATAAAAAGGCTAGAAAATCCCTAATAATGGGTATATTATCCTGTGTGTTGTGGAAGGTGTTTTTATCAGTAACATGACTTCCAGTTTTTTTAATGTGTTTTTGACCTGCATCATGCTGTATGTGCAGCATACTGTAATAATGATTGTCTTCCTATCGTTCGATTTTTTTTTTTTTTTTTTTTTTTCCCCTCCCCCCCGTTCTTCTGCACGTTACACAGTCTTCTGGGCCAAAACCTCTTTTTTCATTAACATCTGGGACACTAGACTGGAATTGCTAAGCAATACTAGTTTGGTGATGTAGGCACAGGAGCCTTTGCTGTGGACAATTTTCTGTACTCTGGCTGGATCCTCTTGTGTATTGCTGCTAAGGAACTAAGAAATTTGAATAAAATACTTAAGAATAAAACCAAGAAGAAACCCAGTTAAACAGGGAAATGGAGATAAGTGCACACATAATGTTCAACAGTGGGTTTATTCCTTGTGGTGCTGCTCTGTCTGTAGTGATTCATTCCGAAGCGCAGCCATCTCAGGGCAGAGCATCATCCTGCCTCTCTCTGATGGTGTTCAGTAGCAGCTGTTTAAGGAAGACAATAAAAAAAGACAAAAAGGTAGTAACAGCTCACCAGAATGATGTTCCCATCTTCAAAAATGGGCTGTAAATGTATCTCCCCAATTTAAGGGGAATTACTTGTGCTGTTTCAAGTAAGGGAAATATGAAGGTGGTGTGGCCCCATATCTTTTCTTCTGTGAGGTCAGTGCTGAATTGCTGAGCTATTACTGCTTGACCAGAGCCCCTGACAAAATAGAATGCGGCAAAATAGAGAAGAAACTAAAAAATTTAAAGATCTGATCTTTTTGAGAGGCAGCATGTACAAGGATGGAAGCATTATTTGGTATGCTTTTTAAAACAGCAATAGTACATAGGACATGTATTTCTTAATGTGAAATGGGAAGAGGGAACAAAAGAGGAATTTCAGAAAAATGTACTGATTGAAAACCAGCAAGACATAACATACTCTCTAGCTTCTGAAACAGAGAAATAAAATTAACTTTTTCAATTCTGTTACTAGCTGAGCTGTAATGTAATACAGTAAATCTCTCAGTGTTATGTAATAAAATTAGTAAAAAAATGACAAAAGCATAAACCATGCATTAATGAAAAAGCCTCGCAGGACTTGTATTTAAATTGGATTGTGCCTGTTTGATTTATGCTGGGGTGTAAGTACACTTGGCTCAAGTGTTTGTGGAAACACGGACAGTAACCTCTTTTTCTGTGTTTTCTGTTCCTTTTTGTTGTTTTGTTTTGTTTTTAAACATTTGGAAATACACTGCTAAATATTACAACAGCATTGTCAATTATAGGGTAGTGGGAATAGATAAGTCTCTTGTGCAGTCTGAGAATATAATTAGGAAGAAGCAAAAAGCCCTATTTTACTGCAGCATGGTAAGTGGTAGAATTGCTAGATTGTTTTGAGCTCACTCAGCTCAGCTTAGATGCACATAAAACCCATCAGCAGCAAACTTTTCACTCAAGCAGTATCAATGCATTTTAAGAGGAAGCATTCCCCTGGTTTCATTTAGATTGCAGGCCAGCTCTGCATGTGTTGATATTTCAGAGAACAAAATATATGCAAATACCCGTTTTTTCCAACATGATTTCTGATGGTACCTCTGATGACACTGTGGGTTTAATGATGGTAGCGACTCTTTGTTCATGCGTTACATGCGTGAGCTTGCAAGCTGTGCAGACCCTGTTAGCAGCTTTTAAAACAGCCCCCCGAATCAGTTATAGACATGAATATCTAATTTATAGCTGTGAAAAATGAGAGGAAACAGAGGTGGCCTATCAAGTTTCAAATCTGTTCCTTTCCTTGTGTCTGAGCCTTATTTCTGCTCCCTGCTCCCGTCTGCTGATAGAAACACCCCTTGATGCTTCATCAGTATATTGTTTTCAGCTGCAGCATGCAAACTGTCAGTGTTTTACTATCCCAAGACACTAAAGCTTAACTCTTCCCTATTTCTGTTCAGCTTGACAGATGTGTTTGAAACCTCTGTCCTGAACAAAAAAATGCACAGATATGGGAAGCTGCTATCTAACACAAGTTGTAAAGAAAGTAGCATAATGCTGTGGGAAGGATTAAAGACATACATTAAAACTGAGCTTTTCTTTGTAAAATGAAGTCAGTTTAAGTGAGCCAAAGAAAAGGATTGAATATAAGCAAACATGATGCTAACTGCTCTGGAATGAAATTAGCATGGACTGGGGGCTCAGATGTGTTCCTGCTTTCAGAATCCTGTTTGCTTCCAGCACTTTTCCTGGATTGATTCCTGCCTTGCACTCCAGCCAGGCCAGGAGGCTCTGTGCTGTAGTAGCAGAGTGATTAGGACTGTGCCCTTTTCCCTGGTGGTGTGAGATGTCTGTCATCACATTGTCTGTTGTGGAAGGCACATCTGTCCTATCCCTGGGGCTGCATCTTCTATGGAGCAAATCCCTGAATCGCTGTCGGGCACTCTCAGGCCTGCAGGAGGTGGGGATCCTGTGTCCCTCAGCATGCCGCTTGGCGTGGTGTGATATGCTGGGTGGTGTGGCATGGTGTGCCGGTCAGCGTGGCGTGGTGTGCCGGTCAGCATGGCTGGTGTGCCGGTCAGTGT
>VXBT01002851.1:0-17942 GCA_013400235.1 Oriolus oriolus
ATCCCATCCCATCCCAGCCTCCCAACTCAACCCCAAGGTCACTGACACCGAGCCAGCCCAATCACATAAATGGCACATACTTAAATCAGATGATTCAAATTTTTGCCACCAAAAGGTGCCAACTCGCCCCAGTTTCACACCCTTGGCCTGTGTGTGCACGTGCATTACCCAGCACCAGCAAATTCAGCTGTTAAGTCCTCTTAAACCCACACAGAAACTCTGTGGAGCAGGGCAGTCAGTCTAATTAGGGAGTGATTTCCATACCACTATGCCATGTATACGCTGCAGAGTGCATATATTTACTAATACTAATAATTTTGGATCACACAGAAAGCTCTAGAACAGTTAAAACAGCTCAAATCATTCAAAACTGCCATCAAAAAAACAACTGACTCATTCTGGAGCAATATTAAGCAGTCCTAACTTTTCATTTGGACTGGAAGTTAATTTAAAGCGAGACAGGCTGAGCTGTTTCAGCCCTAAGTGCAGCTACTGTTCACACAAAAGGCTGAAAATTAATTTTATCCTGCACATCTATAATTTCTTGAAAGCAAACTCCATTAGGAAAAGAAAAGGCATTTTAAAAGGCAAGTGAGCTGTAAAGCCAAGGAGTCAGATGTGTGCACACTGGATGAAAAATTAATAAGTAAAAAGCTTTTCCCCTGGATGCTCCCAGAATCACTCCCCACCCCATTCACTGCCTTTTCCTGGTTTCCATGCTGAATATTCCAACAGCCTGGAATGTTCTGAGAACCAAAGGATCAACAGATGCTGGAGCAGCACCCTGTGAGGGACATTTTTCTTGTTCCCCCCTCCTGGCAGTGACAATTCCACACCAACTGAGACCAAACCAAACCTGAGGGGAGCCAAGGGCCCAGCCCTGCTCCTTCCCACCTGCTTGATCAATCTCTGCCTCCACCTCCAGCTTCAGGTAAACATCCTCCAGCGTGGTCATGGACACACCATAGGTGATGACTCCCAGGTGGGAGTGGGTGTCCAGGTCAGAGAACAAGCCTAGGGACAGAGGGGACACGGGCAGCTCTGAAACTCTGCTCCACCACCTGCCAAGAACGCTTCAAGCACACCAGGCACATCCCCAACCCCTCCTGCTTGGTGGGAAAAAGCAGGAAAGTGGGAATAGCAAATAAATCAGAAGGCACAGGTCACGGCTTGAGAATCAAGGTGGGATAAGCTCCTTTAAGCACTAAATTTCAGTCTCTGTGGTCAGGAAATGCGGCAGCTTCTGCTGCAGTTGTGGTGCTTCTAAAAACTGGCTCAGCATCCTAAAGCTCCTGCGCTCCAAGTTGCCTCAGGGCAGGTTCAAGGTTCCCTCTCCTGGAAAAACCATGCCCAGGACAACCTGTCCTACCTAAATCCCTGCCCAGGCACAAAGGACCTTACAAATAAAACCACTGAGTCATTTTATATGTATATAAAACACATATTTTTATATGTATTTAAAAAAAATTCCAGATTTGTAAAGCCAGGTTAACCAGGCAGGAGATCTTGGACAGGGCAGAGCTTGAAGACCAACGTGAGGTTCAGAGTGGGAGAACTTAGCAGCACCCTGGGACGACACAAGTTACTGGGTTTTTATCAATCCTGTGAAATAAGGACTCAAAATGAGGAGCTTCAGAGCCAAGGTGAGGCTGTGGGGAAATTCAAACGTATAAAATGGGAAGAGCAGTTGGATTTTTGACAACACACCTGAAATCCCCACCGTTTGTCCTGCCCCAAGGTGTATTCCCAGCCTCGGGCTCTCCCTGCAATGATCTGGGGGCACTGATTCCATCTCAGCCCGTTTGCAAAAGTGCACTCAGAGGCTGCTGAAGGCAAAGCTCATCAATCATTAACTCCAATGCAACAGGGGAAAAAACCATTTATGGGCTATGAGCTGCATGTTCCTATCAATATTGATCCTCCCTTGGCCTCCCACACGGTGCAAAGGACGCCGAGTTTATTCTGTTTATCTCTGGGAGGCGAGCGAGGAGCCCTGCCCAGCCCTGCCCAGGTAATTGCTGCCATCTAGTGAACCCTTCCCCCTGCTCCCGCTCACCACGGCCTTCCACGGCAGTGACACGATGCTCTCTGCAGCTCACAACAGGACCAGACAATTTTTGTAGGGTTTTTGTAGGATTTGGGACTTTCCTGCTTCCTGCTGCAGGCCAGCCCTGCTCTTTGGGACCCTCTGCGCTAAGATGATGATTCTGCAGGACCTGCCACTGCTCAGGTGGAAGGGTCTCCTCACCACAGAGGCATCTCCCCAGCCCTTGCTGTTGGGTACCCACATCCCTCTGACACCTCAGCCCCCTTGGAGGAGGTGACAAAGTCCTCACTCACCTGAGAAAACCTTCCCTGACTCCCTGACAGCCAAACAGCAATAAATATAAAAACACAAACGCACAATTTATCAAGATCATCAGGCTGCAGCCACGCTCAGTGGACTTCCCCTCCGCAGCCACCGATCCCTGCAGCACAAAACCCCACCAATACCTGCAAACTTGTCCATGTCCTTGAGAGGGAGGGTGTACACAAGCTGCTCGTCGTTCTCCTGGATCAGGCTGGCTGCAGGGATGTGCTGCCTGATCAGCGAGGTGGTGGCCTCTGTGTTGCAGTAGGCATCGATGTGCATGCTAAAAAAACCACCAGGAATTGGGGGTGAAAGCTTGCCTTGCTCCTGACACTGCACCAGAACTGTCAGCCAGCCACCAAACACGCAGCTGTACCACTCAAGAGGATAAAAGGATCTTTTTGGGGGGTGCTTTCTTGTAGATTCCAACAGAAAACAATACAAAAAGAGATATGGGAAGGCGCCTAAGAGTTACAAAATGGGGCACAGAATTACCTCAGGCGGTAGCCAATGCCCCACTTGCTCTTGAGGAAGAGAGAAGACCCGAGGCATTTCAGCATCCCTTGGGAAATCACAGCTTTACGATCTGGAAAGGGAAGTCAGGAAGGCCCCTCTGAAGCAGAAAATGGACAATCTCCTCCCAAATCCAGCTCTGGATTCCGCACAGACTGTACCCCACGGCTGGGGAGTTCGCCTGGCGTGGCAGCAGCACTCACCAGCCAGGATGTCGGCCTCGTCCATGAAGTGGGTGCTGAACACGGTCACACGGTTGGCCTTCCTGTTCCTCAGCAGGTTCCAGACGATGTGGCGGGAGCAGGGATCCATCCCCGCCGTGGGCTCGTCCAGCAGCAAAACCTGGGGGCACAACCCAGAGGGCTTTTCCAAGCCACAGCCCCTGACCTCAGCAATGCCCCCCCAGCACACCCAGAAGGGTTTCTTGAAGGCTGCCAGTTACTCCTCTAAAATAGGAAACAACCCAGACTAACAAGGCAGCTTTTGTCCCTGTGCTTGGAATAAATCCAGCTCCTGTTGTGACAAATGGAAAAATCCCATAATGAATTAATGCCACAGCCTGTTTTATTCTGGTTCCAATACAATTATGTAGTAGAAGCACAACTTAGCCACAGATTCTTTCTACTGAGGGGTGGCTAAATGCACACACCTGCTTTTAAAACCCCCAGGAACTGTCACACACATCATTTTTAACCACACATCTCAAAGCAGTCCCCATTCTCGCAGGCCAGAAATTACAGAGCTCTAACACAAAAGAGCTCTCTGGCTCTGTTCCTGCTCCCAGTTCCTGGATGGCTTTAGAAGGAAAAGCATTCAACAATTTCACTGTTGGGGGATAAATGTCACCTGCCAGAAATTACACAAAATTTGCCACACTGTTTATTTGCCAAAGAGATCAACTCCAAAGCTGCTGCCATTACCTGAGCCTCAAGCATAGAGGCTGAGCCACTGAAATTACTGTAATCAAACCATAAGTGAAGAAAAACAGGTGCTCAAAGGAACAAATTTCTGCATTTTACACATTAGTTGGTTTTGACAAGAGACACCAAGCCTTCCACAGATCGGCAACACCAAACTGGGAATAATTCCACCCCTCTCACCTTGGGGTTCCCAAGAACAGCAACTCCCACCGACAGCCTCCTCTTCTGCCCCCCACTTAATTTTTTGGCCTGATTGTCCCTGATGGGCTGCATCTCTAAATCCAGCAACACCTTCTGCACCTTGAAAACACAAGAAACACATTTGTTGTTTAAAAAAAAAAAACCTATAAATTTTTTAAACCAGACTGTTAACAATTACCATTCAAATGAACTGCTGCTGGTTCCCAGCGTGTTCCGTATCTGAACTGCACAACCTACACATGGAGTTTAATGGTGTCTATAACTGGACCCAAATGTCAGATTTAACACATTTCATGAGCATTTTAATCTCAGGAAAAATTAGAAGTTTATCCCTGTCTAAATGTCTGCCTGTACCTCTTTGTCCACTCTACCACAAAGCAATACTTCCCCACAAAAGGAAAACCCCTTAAGAATATTTTGATTTACAGGTTAAAAATGTACATTTAAGACAACACTTGTGCCCAGGTGAGTTACCTCTTGTATCAAATCATTCTGAGGGATGCCCTTAATGGCAGCAAAGATGGAGAGGTTTTCCTCCACGGTTAAAATGTCAAAGTGGATGTCGGACTGGGGGCACACCCCTGCGATCTGCCGCACCTCCAGCATCTCGTCGATCTCGGACACTTTGTGCCCATAGACTGAGACAAACCCTAAAAAAATTATCATAAAATCACAGAATGCTTTGGGTTGGAGTGGGCCTTAAAGCTCATCTCATTCCAGCCCCCTGCCAAGGGCTGGAAACTCTCCATTGAAGGAGCGATCAGCGGAGAGGGTTTTACAGCCCTGCGCGCACAGGAATTGCAAGTGGGCTCTTTGGGACGTTACCCAGGGACATTTTGGTGCATCCTAAACTAACCACCAAGGTTATGAGCCTCGGTTTTACAGCAGGGCACCCCCACCCCTGCACTCACCGTCCGTGGGGGGGCACAGCCCGCAGAGGATGTTCATCAGCGTCGTCTTCCCCGTGCCGCTGTGGCCCAGCAGCGCCGTGATCTGACCCTCGTAGATGTCGAAGGACAGATCTGCTCCCAGGGCACAGCGAGAGGACGTGTCAGGGCTGGGATCCCGGCTCCCCGAGCCAGCTCCTGCCCCAGGGGTCAATCAGATGCTCACGTGTGGGGTGCGCATTCGCGCTCTGCCCCCGGGGTCACCTCACCCCGTGGCCGGGCTGGGACGGTCCCGCACCCACTGGGGGTGGCCACGTTTCAAAGCCATCCAGGGAAAGGAGGTGAAAATATCAGGGAGGTGGGGCAGGGGAGATTAAATCACTACATGGGCAGAGGAGGAACTGGGGTGATGCCAGCAGGGTTTCCGTAGAGATGGAGGGCTCATTTCTGGGGTGCTGGTTTGGACACCACTGCTGTGAGACAGGACACACACAAGCACGCCTGGCTTTCATGCTCCAGGGCCCCACCCCTCCAAAGGAAACCAAAACCAGCCTGAACTGAAACACAAAAGATCACTCAGCAACTCAGCCACTGCTCCTCTGCATCCAACAAGCAGCTAAAAAGCTGAAATGTTCTTACTTCTGAGAGCCTCCACAGTTTCCCCCTTTTTCCTGAATGTTTTCTGAACACAGCTGATTCTGAAAGAAGACACGTCATGGCATAAACTATTTCAGCACGTTTACATTTCATTTTGAGTCATCAACACCCAGCAACAATCACAACAAGGCAACCACACTAAAGTGGCACCACATGTGTTAAAAACCCATCAAGGCAAGTCAAGAGACAGGACAGGTTTCCCCAAAACTTTGCCCATCTCCAGCCTGGTATCAGAAAGCTTTTCCTGGTCACCTTCCAAGGTATTTCCTGTGATGATAAACTGAATTATTTCAAATCTGAGTCTCTTTCACATGGTGGAACAATGCCCTAGAGGCTTCCCAAGCTAGGAAAGGGAACGGCTACTCCCCAGCAGTTGCACAATTCAACAGAGACTCCACAGACATGACATGGAAAAGAGCTGTTAGCAGAACAGACTCCAAAGATGTGAGTCCTGACAGCTCTTGGTCAAAATTAGGTAAAAGAAAGCAGGTGTTGTTCTTTTTCAGAGAGGTAAAAACCTTCCTTCCAGCCCTGCCATTTTTCCAAATGAAAAGAATGGCCAGTTCATCTGGAGGCACCACATCAAGGACAGGATTTTGGAAGCCTCATCACCCTGAAAATGAGGATGATGAGAGGATTATGGAGGGTGAGTAATGGGGAAGAGAATGAGTATGACAGAAAATGAAACTTGCACACGGAAAGGTGACAAGACTGAGTGAAAATGCTGGAGCTGGTGGAGGGATGATGTGGAAGGAGTCCTGGGTGGAGGAAGAATGCAACAACAGTCACGATGTTCTCATGGGAACATCAGGACTAAAACTGGACTCCTGAACCTGTGGCAGATGCCGAAAGAGACCTGGGTGGTGTGGACAACACAAGACTCATGGTGGTCACTGAACTCAAATATCTGAGACCAGTGGAGCCAACCAGGAGTGAAGATGCAGAGTTCCCCACCTCCCATGAGGATACACCACTGGAAAATGATGGAAACAAGGGCTAAAAGGAAAACATTGAAAACAACAACTGAGAAACTCCAAAAGCACATGACAGCGCAGATGCAAGGCAAGAGGTGGCACCAAGCACAGCACGGAAGGTGACAGGTGACAGTGCGGACATTATTTCTCTGTTTTCTTTCACCCTCTTGCATGTGGCAGCTGGGTAAAACCACCATGAAATTCCCCTCTGGCCTAGGAGAACACCACAGCCTTCCCACAAACCCAGAATTCCGCTTTTTCCCCTCAAATGTGCGTTACCAGGAACTGAACCCTCCCAGCAGAGCCGGCGTTCCAACATCTGCAACCGCTTACGGCGCCCGTGGCCTCAGCGAGAAACTGAGGGAATGGAAAAGCAGCAGGGCTGGAGAGAGCTCCAGCAGGGGAACAGAGCCCACAGACAAACCCTGTCCCTGAGCCCAGTGATTTCTCCTTGGATCCATGTCCCTGAGGACGGGGACCCACTGTGCAGGGCTCTCTGCAACGCACGCCACGCGCTGTCTGAACCCGAGGAGCCGAGACCGATTTCCAAACCGCACATTAAAATTCCAGGTGATCTGCTCATCCACAGGCAGGGCAGGGACTGTACCTGATGGCTTCTTTTCCCTGGAATTCCGAAGGCACGGGCTCCACAATCTCGCTGAAGCTCAAGCTGCCGTTGACGCTGCTCTCGTACAGCTCCTTGTAGTTTTTCCGGCGCTTTGACCAAAACGAGGGTTTCATGAAGAAAAAGGGCGTGCGGCGCAGGCCAAACTCCCCTGGGCGACAGGACAAAAGGAATTCCTGAGCAGCAGCCACAAATATCCCTCAGCTTTGGGGTTCCAGCTCCTCCTGCAGCCAGCCCACACCTCTGCTCCTGAGGGATTTCCTCAGCCAAGTTTCCATTTAAGCCACGACTCCCCATCCCCACTGCTGGCAGGCTCCGCTTTTGCTGAGCATTTAAATAAATGTGCAAATCTTCTGCTCAAGAAAAATCCCCAGTGCTGAATGAGCAGTGACTTAAACATGGGAGAGAGGAAAGAGAGGGATTGGAGGTGAACAGAGCTGAGGGGCTTAACCAGGCTTTAATCTCAAGATTAACAACTTTATTCCGTGTTTCATGTTCAGCTGCTTCTGTCACAGGGAGAGATCTGGAAGAGGCAGAGCAGTCTTTGATTTCCAACCCTCCAAGAGGAAATTGTAAAGGCTGAGGTTTAAGTTAACTCAGGAAGGAAGTTTTTCCTCTAGAAAGAGGGGAAAATTAAGCTTTTTAAGGCCATGGCAAAACCCCTCCTGACACGTCACAGTTTTAACAGAATATAAATTATTTCAGCTAAAAGTGTGAAAATGTATGTGCAAACAGCATCACCTCCTTTCTCCACAGAATTTAGGCGAGAGATGCCACCAGCCTGGGGGGGGGCTCAGGATTTTAGGATGATCCTCCCACAGCCCAGTGTTGGTCAGGAACAAACCTGGGATAACCTGGTCAAGGTAGACAGCTACAAGCAGGTAAAAGATGCTGTCCAGCACCAGCAGAATCAGAGAGATGCAGAGCGGGTAAGGACCGTCACTGATGTTTGCAAAGGTTGCCCCATCCTCATAATCCTCCAGGTGCATGACCTGCAGGGAGAGAGGGAGATGTCACACCCCAGAAAGGCACAACAGCACAGTGCAAAACCTGGCAAAAAACCCTAAAAATACTGAGAAACTGACTGAGATCACACAGGACACAAAGAATACCAGTTCCTTTGCGGTGCTGGGTGTTAAACTGCTGTGAAAAAAGGCATTTACCCCACCATCACCAGCTTATTAAAATAAAATATCTACTTAAAAACCCCATCGAGGTCTGTTTGCAAATGATCCACGGCAAGGAAGCACCACGAGGCCGCTGCAGGTGGGGATTTACCTGTGCAACACCAATCAGGAAGCTGCACTGGCACAGAGGGCTGAGGATCCACACGAAAGATTTGGGGAAATCCTCCAGCAGGACAATGTTGAGGCCCACAAAGCCAAAAACCAGAGTTGCCAGGAACTCCACAATCCCCACGTGCTTGGACTTCTTAAACAGAGGCGTCAGCATCAGGGCAAAGAAAACCTGCGGGCAGAGGGAAAAACAGATAGGAAGGTACTGTAGTAGTAGTAATAATAATACAAATATAATAATTAATATAATGGTATAGAAATGGTATAGGAAAACTAAGGGAAAATACCACAGCTGCCTCTGATAATCGTGTAATTCTCCTGCTACAGTCACTCCAGCATTCACCCGCACAGAATCATGGAATCATTTTCAGTTGGAAAAGACTTCAAGATCGAGTCCAACTGTTCCTCTTATGAACTCAGACAAGCAATTGGCTACAAAAATATATTTGTAATGTATTTTTGTATAGTTCTCTAACCTTTTATTAGGGTTTTAGCATTACACTCTGTAGTAAGAGGAAATGTTTTGAAGAGGAGCTGGACTGCAGAATGGTTCTGTGCAGGGATTAGAACTCAAAACCCGATGATTATAAACTCAGATATTTCAGAAAGGAAAGGCATTTTCCATGGTGATGGGGGACACCTGTACAACATCCTAACAATAGGAGAAAGCCCAAGGAAGGGATGGGGCAGCTCAGATTCCCAGCAGTGCTCAATCCTACAGAAGCAACGTTGGCCCCAAATCCTTTGGCAGAGGGAACAAGATCAGGTGGGAAGGGAACAAAACCCTAAAACCCCCAGGGATGGGATGGCTGAATTGCACAGGGCCAGGAATACTTACTGAGGAGACTCCATACAGGAAAAAAAGGAGGAATATGATAAAGGCACTGCTCTGGGGGAAGAGGGACGAGGCCGTGGCGATCACCGCCATGAGAATGGACATGACAAAAATCAGGCTCACGTAGAGCAGCACCCAGGACAGCCTAGGGAGAAAAAGGGGGGAAAACCAGAAAAATGAACGAATCCCCAGCCACACAAACAGCAAAACCCACCACTCTTTAATATCCCAGACATTGCACCAGAGGCCAGGCTTGCCACAAAACAAGAGCCCCCGAATAAAAGAGCTGTTGTGACACCCCTGGGATTGTTCTCGGCACACATGGAGCCCCAGGGCAGCTAAAGATGCACAATCAGGTGATTCACCACTGGGTTTTTTTAAGCTTGCATAATTAATTCCCTGGTATAGGCAAAGGAGGGTAACAGAGTCGTAGGTTTCAATAATTCAAGAAATTCTGTTTAAAATTTAATACAGCCGTCATTCGGGGCGCTGGGCAGGGTAACAGAATCCTGCTCTTCTGAAAAACAGAGTCTGTGCAGCTCTGAACTCAGCAAACAGGGGTGTGTCCAGGTAGCAAAAAATGGCACACTTCCTCTGAAACAACCAAAAAAAAAATCATTCCAACCCCTCCAGGTGGCTGTTTCAGTGCAGATGTGAAAACCATGCCAGAAACGGCGAAGCAAAACCTGTGTTTATCTCTTCAGCTCTCGATGATTTCAAATTAACACATCATTTGGGAGAAAAATAAAATATTCCATTGCCCAGGACAATTTTTCATCAGGGTGAGGAAACAATTTAAACCTGTTGCTGAGACTGCTCTGGCACATTAAAATTATAGAGTTGGGTTCATTTAATTACGTGCCAGGCTGCAGGTTACCTGTTGAGCTTCTAGGAAAGGAGGTCGCGAGCCAGAAATATTTAAAAACCTCCATAAAAATCTCACACATGAGATTTACATAGCTTACACAGCTATGTAAGCCTGGCATAGCTTTACATGAATAAATGCAGCAGGATCTCTTATTAAAATATCCATATTTTCATGATACTGCAAGTGTCTCTCTGTTTGATTTTACAGCCTATCTCCATTTTTGGTTGTTTTCAGTTAAAGACTGAAAACAATTTAAGAATTGGAGGCTGGGATTAAAGAGGTTTCCTAGAAATATTTTTTTTTAATATTTCTTTACATACACTTTTTTTTTTCTTTTATAAACAAACAGTAAGTTACACCAAGCACATACCAGAAGGCAGTGTCATGGAGTCCCAAAATTTTCAAGAACTCCTTCAGCTTCCTCTCCTTTTCTGCCACGATGTGAATTGCCAAATAATAGCCAAAGGGGGAGAAGGCAATCACCAGGTAAATTAAAATGATTGCACGAGGGAAATTATCAATTTCCACCACGGCAGCCTCTCCCATAACCATGGCTCTGGTCAGCTGCAGCTGCTCCCAAACTGAGTGATTTGTCTTCAGCTGGAAGGAAGAGGAGGAAGAGTTATTTCAACATTTTTCCTGATTTTTCAGCCCCATCCCAAGCAGCGGCTCCATCCCCGCTGGCACGGGGACATCGGGAGACCCCAAAACCTTCCTGACCCCCAGTCCCAGGCCAAAAGCAGGGAAACTGGAAAACATCTGAATGCCTGGAGACAAAACCAGCAAATGTGAGATTTCTGTCACTCAAAAAGATGGAATTTGCTGTCACCACGAGCGGAATGAGGGGAGGGAAATCGGGGAAAGACTCCTGAGCAACACTGACACCAAAACAAGGCGAACCCTGCAGCCCCTGTTTGGAGGGCATTTTGGGGTGAGCACTGAGGAGTGCTGTGGGGCACGTTCAGGCTCACTGGGATGAAACTGGACTCAAACATCCTCATTATCCGACCCCACAGGATTGGGGAAATCCTGGACAAAACAGTCCTGGACAAAACAGTCCTGGACAAAACACGGCCAAACCCACGCGGGAACTTCTGCCTTCTCATCCGATCCCAGCCGAGTTTTGGCACAGCATTTCCCAGGATTAACGGGCAGATTACACAGCCAGAGCCCAGGCAGCCCCTGGATCTGCCCCTCCTTGGGGCGAGGATGGGGTTTCAGGGGGCTTTCCCAGCAGTACCTGGATGATGGCGGTGTCGATGCAGGCCTGGAGCGCCGTGAACCCCGAGCTCCAGTAGGTCACTGACTCGCAGCTCTTGCGCAGGCTGGAGCACGTGGCTGCGGGGAAACCACGCAGCGATCATCCTTAGGATCCCTTCCAACCCCGGCCACTCCGCGATTCCACGTTAAAATCCCAAAAAACAGAGTTACAGCCGCCCCGCTCCCAGGCCGGCCCTCGTAACGCTGCAAACCACCTCCACAAACCAAAACACGCAACGCCAGGCCAAAAAAAACCTGAAAAATGTGGAATGATTTCCAGCTCGTTCCCTTGCAGGGCACGGAGAGTTACCTCTGGATTCCATATAGATGGAGGACATGGCGATGGAGTCGCGGAACCTCAGCTGGTAGGACATGGAGTCCTTGAACACCACCCCCACGAAGCCGGAGGGTTTGAGAAAGCTCGCCTCTTCCAGCTCCTCCTCGCTCAAATACTCCTCAGTGATCAGGCCTGGGAGACGTTAATTAAGAAATTATCCAGTTTTTATTTATTCCCTGGCACAGCAGGGAGTAGAAACGTGCAACACTTCGAAAGAAGCATCACGCAAGTCATTAATGACTTATTGGGGTTTGGAGTGCCTTCCAACCCAAACCATTCCATGATTCTTTGATTTCCATAATTATTTTTGTCACAGGGAGAGAAATATTCCTGTGAACAGACACTGCAGGAGCTCAGCTCAGCACTGCAGGGTGAGTAATGCAAATTTACCCCAGAATTTCTCCCTTTTCCCCCTCATTTTTTGCTGCTCCCAGAGTTTCTGTGCCCCAATCCTTCGCTGGCTGCCCCAGAGTTTATTCCCAGCACTTCTCAGGAAAGGCAGATGGATGGTGCAGATGGATAAATCTATCAAAATGTGGAATTTCTGTCACTGATTTCAGCAGTGGATGGGAAGAGAAGAAAGAGGAGCTGTTTGCTCAAAGGATCTGAGGAACGTGCAGATGTGGGGCTGTGGCTCCAAGGTAATTCTGAGGGATGAAAAGCATAAAGAGGAGAATCAAAGACCCCAAACTACAAAAAAATACCAGAGCAGGTTTGGAGAAAGAAGTTCTTTTCAAGTGTGAGGTGTGCAGGAAGGCACTGGAGAAAAAATAAGGACAAAAATAAGAAAAATAAAAAGGAAAAACCACAACAAATGGGGAAAAACCCAAACAAATGGGAAAAAACCCAAACAAATGGGAAAAAACACCCAAACAAATGGGAAAAAAACCCCAAACAAATGGGAAAAAAACCCCAAACAAATGGGGAAAAAACCCCAAACAAAAGAGAAAAAAACCCCAAACAAAAGGGAAAAAAGCCCCAAACAAAAGGGGAAAAAACCCCAAACAAACGGGAAAAAAACCCCAAACAAATGGGAAAAGAAACCCCAAACAAATGGGGAAAACCCCCAAACAAATAGGGAAAACCCTCAAACAGATGAGGAAAAAAACTCACAAATGGGGAAAAACCCAAACAAATGAGGAAAAAATAAACATAAAAACAGGAAAAACAAATGAGGAAAAAAACCCAAACAAATGGGAAAAAACCCCAATACGTGGGAAAAACAAACAAATAGGCAAAAAACAAAGGGAAGAAAAAAACCAGGAAAAACCAAAGCGGGGAAAAAAACCCAAACAGGGAAAAAAAACCCCAAACAAACATCGAAAAAAAAAAACTGGGAAGAAAAAAAGGAAAATTTCTTTTTAAAAGAAGAGGTGACAAAGTGTTAATGAGAATCAGCAATTAAAATAAATTTAAAATGATGTTTTGATAGTGACAACAGGATAGAAAACAATCTCCAACATCCCCTGAGTTTGGCCCAGGATCGATCAGCCCCAGAGCTGCTTTTCCTCTTGTGGCTGCCCCAGGAACGGGAATCACTTTGAAACGGCAGCGCCAGAACATTTTACGTCAGAAAAAAAACCCCAAACCAGCAAAAAAACCCCCAACACCTTCACACTCCCTCCTCTGGAAAATAAACAGATTTCTCCTATTGCTGCACCAGTGAGCTCCCCCTTCAAACACAAGCTACAGCAAGAGACATGACGGGAAAAACACAGGATTCAGGGGCTGAATACCATCCTCAAAGTTATCAAAAGCCACTTTCTTCATGATTTCCCGAGCCACGGGTGTGGGTGGCGTGTAGCCGATGACGAAGTTCACCAGCTCCGAGGTGTCCAGCGGGCCCAGGTCGGTGTTGGCCACCTCGTCGTATTTCCTGTGAGGGTGCATCATGCTCATCAGGATCAGCCAGAACAGGAAAAACAGCGGGAAAAGCACCTCCTGCACAAAAAAAAAAAAAAAANAAAACCCCCCCCACAAAAAAAAAAAAAAAAAAAAAACAACCCCGGAATATTTCAAAGTACAGCCACAGAAACAAAACATTCCCGAAGTTTGTCCTACACACAGCTCAAAGGAGGGGCTGAGTGCAGGTTCTGGGCTGCAAAATTCCCTGAATGCTTCCAGTGCTGCAGCGATTTTGATGCCAAATCCTTGCCTGGCGCTGGAGCAGGGTTTTAATCACAGGCTTTAGTAACCTAAGAAGCCATCTGAAGGCCCAAAGGGATCATTCTACAAGCTTTAAACATCTGCAAATTCCTGCTCAAAACAAAAGCTGTGAGCCACCGAAGGAGCCCAGCCAAGCACTGCAAGGTCTCTTCCTTCCCTCAAAATTCAGCTTAAAGTGTCATCAAATCATCTACATAGAGGGCTGAACCGGTAGAAAAGATAAAAAGATCTTTTGGGGAGGTCTGACCTCGCTTTTTTGTGTGGTCACAGCTGTAAAAGCTTTTAAAAGTGCACTGAGCTGGCAATATTCAAGGTTATTTTAATCAATATCTTATTATTTATATTATATTATATATATGTATAATATACACTACAATGTATATACAATACTAATTATTATATTAGCTAATATTTACTAATAAATCAATATACTATTTAAATGCATTATTAGACACATATATAATTTATATTCAAGGCTATTTTCTGGATAAAGCCTTACACATTAGAACACTTTTTTAACCAAAGGACCACAAAACATCTTCTGAAAAAGCCTGTTTCACCCCAAAATTCAGAGCAGACCATGAAGCTTCATAAACATCTTAATAAAACTGAGTTTTGCCTCTGATTTGGGAGTTATTTAAACACAGGATAACCGTGGATGTGCTGGAAGCAGGAACCAAGGACTCATCCCTTACCTGGACACTGCTTTTCTTAGTCCTACACTTAATAAGACAATTCTTGAACAAGAGAGCTCGGGTTTGCCTCCACACTCCTGCTTCTCTTGGAGCAGCCGGTGCCATTTTTCAGGACTGGTGTGAGAAAAAGACCAGAAACATTTATTAAATGACAAAATAATCTCCAGAGCTGAAGCCAGGCGGTTGTGGCGTTCAGCGTCTCCTATTTTTATATTTTCACAGAAATTTTTCACTGTCAGTTTTTCACCTTTTAATGCCTTCTCACACACATGTTGTGTGCCTGTCACATGGAGAAATTGGCAGTTCCCACATGGAATGAGAGCAATGGGGAATCCAGCCAGGAATCCGGGCAGAAGGCGCCTCAGGACGCCACCGAGCCGCCCCTGCGCCCAAGGGCAGCCCCAGCTCAAGGCCAACGCACCAGACCTGACTTAAGCTGGGCTTATTTTCATTTTTCTCCGTGTAAATCCCAATCCCAAATACTTCTCTGGGAGCACAATTCCAGCATCCGTGGCAGGAGCTGAGGGCAGGCAGCCAGAGCAGGGAGAGCAGCGCCAGCCTCCCCCCGGGGCTGTGCAATTGGGTGTGAGTAACCCCGTTCCCTGCTGGAGCTCGGCCAGCACCGCTCCGCTCCCTCCGCGCTCCATTCCAACCTCCCCAGCAGCCCAGCTGCACAGCCCAGCACTGCTGCACGTGACCTCCGGGCAAGGAAAAAGAAACGGGATTAAATGGAAAATGCTCTTCCAGGAGATGCCATCCTGCACGTACCTGCTGAGGGCTGGGCAGCTGGGACGGTTCTCTCCTGGGTTTTGCCACCCCTTTTTGCTGCCTGAGGTTGGGAACCACGGGTCAAGCTACATCTCCCTCTGCTTCCTCAGCCAGGAATGTTGGAACATTTCACCTGTGAAGGTGAAGCAAGACCATGAGCTGCTCAGCAGGGACAGCAGAGCACCAGGGCAGGTGCCACCAACCCCACCTTCAGCAACACCTACAAACCACCAGTGAAAAACTGAGCAATTTCTCCACCCTTCAGCCAAAACACAGTGGAGAGCGTAGGAATTTATCCATATCCCAGGCTTTACAGCTCCCAACACTCATTTCAGAAGCGGGCTGATGATCCTGGTGCCCGTGTACAGCTCTGGTTTCTCACTTATCAAGGCTCAAACTTCCTTCCCTGGCTGGCTTTCAATAGGGAAATCTTTTTTTGGAGCACAAACATCACCTCAGTAATGGGACACAGGAAGTTCCTCGGATGTCAGCACCACCATAAACTTAAATACACAGATACTTTATCCATAGAATCTGAGCATGGCAGGGATGAGAGGAGGGAAAAGGGGCTAAAAGGAACCAAATCCCTGCTCCCAGGCTGGCTCTGGGGTCCCCCACGGAGCAGTGGCCCCTGGAAGCACGAGGGATGTGGGATACGACTGCACATCACTGGAAAACAAGTTCTGGGAAGGGATCCCACCTCCAGCCTGGAGTGCTGCCCTCACACTGAGTCCACTTCAAAAATAAAAGCAAAACTAAAAAAAATACAAAAAAAATCCAACCACAAAATGCTTAAACACCCAGCTGTGATCACAGCTAAGCCCTGCAGGAAAAATGAGTACAACTCCTCCGGATATTTTCAGGCAAGAAATGTTTCCCAGTGACAGCAGTGTGTTTGAAAAATAATCAAAAGCAGCAGTTCTTGCTTACAGGTCATGAAAATCACTGTGCTTCTCCCCTCTGCTCACAGCGTGCCCTGGAAGTGCCACTGTTTGCGCATTCCAAGAGCACTCCCAGGAACAGAAATTCCAGAGGTCCCTCCTCAATGTCACACAAGGGCCTAACCCAGCAACCCCTTCCCTCAGCCACAATATTTTAATTAAATCCCCAAAACTGGCAAAGATGATTTAACGAGATTCAATCACCAGTGCCAGTTACTGCTTCTCTAATTATTTTCTATCCACTTCTAAAACCCAAAATACTCCCACATCTCCACTGGAACTCTGCCATGCTTTCATTTACATCACCTAGGTTGGAGGAAGGGTCATTTTAAGAATGTTAATTAATTTTTCATATTACACCTGCCACCTCCACATAAGCCACAGAACGATGAAGGACACTGAAGAAGCATCACTTGAACGGTGAAAAATTGTATTTGGGGGAGAAAAAAAACCAACCCAAACCCTCTTTGAAACTCCAGATGAAGAAAATGAACACAGAGGCTGAGCAGAAAAAGCTGCCAAGGCATCCAATTGAGCAATAGCAGACAAAAGGAAGATACTCTCAACCTGTGACAATCCTCCCCAATTTAGGCACTGTCTTGTGATTTGTGCTGACACGGGAAGCGGGTGACACACAAACGCTCGTGGGCATCTCAATCAAAGCCATCTCAAGGGAACGGCCGGGTTTGTGTTTAATCCCACATCGGAGATGCCAGTGCTTCTTAAATAATGCTCAGACGATGCTCGGGGAGCCTCCCCTCCCTTCCCCAGGCATCAGCCTGGCAACGCGCTTTAAAGGTCACATGGTGATTTAGTGCTGCACATCACGTTCTCCTTGTCTCTCAAGCCAAAAAACCACAAAAAATCCCACCAAAACCCAAACGAGGGGTGTCAGCCTCAGCTAAATGAGCTGTGGCTCGAGGCAAAAACAACTTATCAGTGACCAACCCCCGTGGAACGGCGAGAAAATGAGATTATTGATCTCGCTGCTATAAGACCACAGCCGAGATGGTACTCAAGCAAAACTCTGATGTGCTCTTTGCTGCGCTTCAATTACTTAAATTGCGAGCATAATAACACTTAACAACATAAATGCTTTATGCAGTAATATTAAAAACCGGGCTGAATTTTCTCCTTTATCAGCCCCAAGGGGAACCCCCGCCCTGCCCGGGGCTGCAAATCCCTTCCCTCCAAACTCACCCCTGTTTCCCTGCGGGGACAAGGAATGGCACGGAGCAGAGCCGGGTCGGGCTCCCGCAGATATCCCTCAGCATCCTCTGAGCATCCCCAGCATCCTCCTGCATCCCCGAGCCCCCCCAGCATCTTCCCGCATCCCCGCCGCGCCCCAGCCCCGGGGAGCCCCGCGTGTCTCAGAGGGAGGACACTCCTGCTTTCCACATCTCCCCCTTCCCCCCGCTACATCCCTGGAAATGCGGTTTTCTCACCGTCCAGCGCCCAGCCCCGCCGGCCCGGCTGCCGCGGCCATCGGCACTCGCGGGCAATGACGCGCACCCAGGTGCAGCCCAACTCCTCCTCTTCCTCCCCGCTCCTTCCCCTTCCCGTCCGAGCCCAGCCGGGAGGGGCCGGGCCCGGCTTCTGCCACCGCCCCCCGGCCCCGCACCGCCCCCTCCGCCGCGGAGCGCGGCCGGC
>VXBT01002851.1:36152-48949 GCA_013400235.1 Oriolus oriolus
GTGTCCCAGCATGTCCCAGTGTGTCCCAGCATGTCCCACCATGTCCCAGCGTGTCCCACCATGTCCCAGCGTGTCCCAGCATGTCCCAGTGTGTCCCAGCATGTCCCACCATGTCCCAGTGTGTCCCAGCATGTCCCAGTGTGTCCCACCACGTCCCACCACGTCCCACCGCTGGTCAGGGCAGCAGCTCCCCGGTGCGACCCAGGCTCCTGGCAGGGACACGACATAAACATTTAAAAGCTCCAACCAGAAGCAATTCTAGCAATAAAAGTGCAAAGTTGCAGGGAAAAGGAGCAAAGAGCTGAGTGCTCTTGCCAGGCTCCTCAGTGCCACACCGAGCGTGGCTCCTTGTTGTTGTTTTAGTCACCAAAACCTCGGCGCTTCCTTAGGGGTGAATTCCCTCCCGTGACACATCCACAAGCTGCTAAGGTGAAGCAAATGATGCTCCATGAAAACCACAGGAGTCATTTGGAGAGATGAGACACCTCGCTGCTCCCAGAGTGTGGAGCCTTGGAAAGTGGTTACAGCAGGTTTGCAGGTTCTGGGTCCTGTAGTTGCAAATACACAGGATGACTAAAAAGCTGCCTTTTCCCCCCAAACAGTGCCTGTGTTTGTTGTCATTTGGGCTTTTTATCTTCCTGAAAACAGCTCTGACAACACCTCTAGAAGCCTTTCCAAAAAGGATTGAAAACCACCACACCTGAAAAAAGCTCTGATCCCTTTTTTAAGCCGGAAAAGGAAGAATAGTGTGGGAGTTTTGTTAGCACAGGCGTGGGGATGCTTTTCCAGCCCTCTGCAAACGCGCTTGGGAGGCCCAGAGCTTGTTACCTTGGTCATTGTGATGATTCCCAGCCCTTCCCCAAGGGATTCACCCCGTGAACTTGCATTCCTGATGCTGCTGCAGCTCCAGGGGCAAAGCTCTGCACCTCCCAGGGAGGGCAAGCACGGGGCAGGTCACAGCTGTGATGGCAGCGGGTGGCACAAACAGTTCTGAGTAAGAACTGCTCACCAGGCATCCCTTCCTGCAGTCACTCACATTTTGGGGGACCCTTTTGGGGTGCATTTTACAAGCTGGCAGTGTGGCCACCAGCAGCATCATTAGCTGAAGTGTTGAGTCAGCCTCCAGTGGCTGGAGAAATTGCGGGAGCGTTCTTCCAGTTTGAGACGTGGACAGAGCTGTAATTAAAAAAAGTAAAAATCTGTTTCATTACCTGTGGAGTTACTTAGCTCCCGTCCTTAGGGCCTGTCTGGGAATAGTTTAAGGGATTAGCATTATCAGCTAGAGCAGTGTTAGCAGGGAAGCAGATCCAGGAGGCTGGCGCGGTGCCACGTCAGATATTATGGGCTGTGGTGGCCGAGTGGTGAAGGCCATTCTGTGCGATTTCCATATCTGCTCATTGCGCAAAAAGTTGGGAATTTTTTTTTTTGCTTTTCTCTTCCAAATCCACAATATTCTGCACTTGACAAGTGTGAACGGAAAACTGACTCCTGCTCAGCGGCCTTGGCTCAGTGAAAAGCAGTTTGCAGAGGGGAAGCCTGAGGCTGTTGCTTGTAGGGCTTTCTCTTGCCTCAAAGCCAGAATTAAACCCATCCTTCAAACCTTCCCATCCTTTTAAACGGGGAATTCCAGGCACCATGAAAGGCTCTGGGGTGCTGAAGCATTTCTGAGTCATCTTTCCTTTGGAGATGGTGCAGAGAGATGCTGAACATCCTCTGTGGAAGCTCCGAGAAGCCACTTGTGCATCCTGGTCTGCTGCTGCTGTCAAAGCTGTGGCAAATCCCTCTGGATTTGCATCCCATCCTCAAGCAGGAGCCTGGATTTGTAGGGGCAGGGTCAGAGATGGCATCAGGGGAGGCTCTGGGGTAGGAGCTACTCTGGCTGCTCCCCCAGTTGCTGTTGCAGCAGTGGCTGTGGCTTGTTGGGCTGCAAAACCTGAGTGCTGTGAAGCCCGATGCAAACAACCTCTGCAGCTGGGGTAGGGTTTCAGATTTGTAAGAGAAAAAGCACTTTTTTCCCCCTACACGAGCAGGAAAACTTCACAGAGCGAAGCTGATCCAGTTTCTTGCTGGTGCTGTTTTGTTAGCCTACTTAGCCTGCAATTTTATAATCGAGGCTGGGTTTTCTTAGCTTGCACCCAGGCAGATCAAAAATCGTGAGAAGAACTGAAGCCCTGAGCAGCAGCCACTTCTACTGCATTCAGATTAAAACAGTGGGGGGAAAAAAAGAAAGCAAAAAACCCAGCAGAAGTGGCAGATGAGATGCCAAAGATAAGGCAGCAATAGAAAATCAGCGCAGGAGTCAACACTTCACTGTGTCTGCAAGAAGAGGCCTTTAATGAAGGCTGAATCAGCACGGACTTGGGAGCTGCTTTTGAAGGAGAATCTTTTTCTAAACAAAAATCTGTAATTGCACTCAATGAAAAATGCTTATCAGTGCCAAATGGCCTCAGAGCATCGTGTGGCTGCTCTGTGCAAGTCCCAGGCATCGTGCCTGTGTGCCTGTGTTCATCCTGCAGTGAGGCTGATCCCCGAGCTCCGAGCTCCTGGGTTTTCAGCAGGGCTCATTTCACACTCAAGCAACAAGTTATAAAAATTACAGCTTCACCCATGGTATCATTCCTCTTGTGAATGTTTATTGCTTCTCCAGTAGTTCAAGGTCAGATATAGAAAATGACTCAAAAGTCTTTTGTTGTTGTGACTGCTCTGAAGTGACAGAAGGCCCAGTCCAGCAAAGACAAACCTTCCCAGAGAACTGGCACCAAAAGGGAAGGGAGAGAGAATATTTTAAAGGCAAAGCCAGCATTGATTACTGACGTTTTAAAGTAGGTTTGGATCAGATATTAAGAAAAAAATCTTTCCTGTGGGGGTAAGGAGGCACAGGGTGCCCAGAGGAGCTGTGGTGCCCCTTCCCTGGAAGTGTCCGAGGCCAGGCTGGACGGGGCTTGGAGCACCCTGGGATAGTGGAAGGTGTCCCTGCCCATGGAATGAGATGAGCTTTAAGGTCTCTTCCAACCCAAACCATTCCGTGGTTGGGTGATTGTTTCCCTGGATTTGCTCCACTCTATCTGCTCTCAGCACCTCCGTGTGCAGCAGCCGCAGTCGGAGCCCGCTGGAGTCGCAGGCTGCCTCAAGTACCTGCAGGCAGGAGGGGAACAATCCCTGCCAGAGCTGGGCACACGAGCTCAGAAGGTCCTTCTGGCACCAGCTCTGCCTGCAGGGTTTGTGCAGCACCAAGCACAGCCTTGGGCACAGCTCCTTCGTGCAGGGCATCTCTCCAGCACTGGCAGCTGCCACCAAGTTAGAGCCGCACTTCCCAGCTTGGATTTCAGCACAGCCCTTTTTCCTAGGGCTGCTTTAATTGCCTGCAATTAGGGTCTGCAGTGCTGCAAAAGGATGAAGAAATAGAACCCTGTCTGGCTTTGTAAGGGCTGGGATTGATTTCTTCTCTCAAGCAGCTGATGCTGTGACCTTTCAGGAAGGAGCTGCCAGCCTGTGGCTGGGGTTTGTGCGTGTGACTGCCCAGGGTTAAAGCACAAGTATGGGATGTTGCTTGTCGTTTTGTCCAAGGAGAGGAGCACCTGTAGGAGCTGAGAATAGCTGAAGGGAGAGACAGAGACTTCACATGCTGTCATCAAAATGCCAAAACCCCTTTGGGCTAAGCTGCATCTTAAGTAGATTTGTTTAAGCACTTGACAAAAACACCTCGAGCAGAAGTCCAAGGCACAGCGTGGGGCTCTGGCAGCCCTGAGGGGCCCTGGGGGTGCAGGGGGTCACTCTGCACCCCTGCAGAAGGGGGTGAGGGTCTGGCCAGCTGGGACTCTGCTGGCTCTGAGCTGCAGACACAGCTCTGACCATGATTTCCTTGCAGGTCTGGCAGTAGCAGCGGGACAGGGAAGCTGCTGCACCTAAATCCGAGCAGCACTGAGGTTTGGGACGTGGAGATGTAGATAAATCCTGCAGTCAGTCCCCTCTTGCAGGTTTTCTTCTCTGAAGAGGAAGATGCTGCTGGTTAATGCAGAAGTTCCCTCCCAAGCAGACCTTGGTGCTTAACCGTGTTAATTAAATGCTTTCAAAAACCACAAGATTGACCTTCACTGCATGCCCACAGATTTTTCCCTCATTTAACAAGCAGAGGGTTGTCAGAGTAGCCTATTAAAGGAGAAGAAAGGCAATGCTCTAATACTGTTGGGTTTTGACCTGTACCAAAGTGTTTTTCTGCTTTTTAACTCCTAAGAGATGAAAACCACAATCCCCTGACAACCTACCAGGAGAAACCAGGCTGAGACAAGGGGTTCTTGGCTGAAACAAGACATAAAATCTGATAAAATAGTGAACATAATATATGAAATTTTAAGTTTTTTCAGATATCTGTGCAATAAGCCAAGACAACCATTATATCAACATCTCCTTGTGTAGCCAGAGAGCTGTTGCTGTGTGACATGGAACTGTCCTTTGGGAGACACCCTCTGGAAAAAAGTAAAGGCAAATAACACAGACTCTGACTTCCTTACCTCTCCCAAGGACACCAGCAATTTGCTCATTGCTAATAAAACTTTGGAACATCTCTACAGGGAACTTGGATTCCTGCCAAGGAATCAGTTTTATAAATTAGCCACAAGAGCAGATCATGCATTGAATGGAAGGACATCCCACATCCCAAAGCAGCCCCCCGACAGCAGCGTCGGAACTGCAGCGAGAGCCCGAAATAGCCCCTGGCAGCTGGGCAGGGGGACACCGATGCTGCACTCAGAGATGACGAGGAACAAGTCGCTTTCTGGAGACAAGAAATGAAAAAAATCTTCACTGAAAGAGTGACTGGGCACTGAAGTCTGCCCAGGGAGATGTTGGAGTCGCTGTCCCTGGACATGTTTAAAAAAAGCCTGGACGTGGCCCTCAGGGCCATGGTTTAGTTGATGAGGAGGTGTTGGGCCGTGGGTTGGACTTGATGATCTCAAAGGTCTTCTCCAGCCTAGTTCATTCTGTGGTTCTGTGGAATGAGACAGGGCTGAATTTGCGGTGTTTGGCAGAGAGAAGGACCCCAGGGCTTGCACCTCTGCAGGTCCCCGTGGGGTGACAACAAGGGAGTGTGCCCTGGGAATGTCCCCTTCCTCGGGGCCACCTGAGCTGGGCAGCACCTCAGGCTTCCTCCTGGCATGACTTCAGCTCCATTCATGTCATCAGGCAGCTTCCTTTAGAGCCAGGCATACCGTTTTTTGCCTTCCTTTTTTGCTTTCCCCTCAAAAACATTTGGTACTTCCCCCGCAAGAAATCAGGAGCTTTCTGTCTGATAAGGGGCTGGAACAGCTTCCTGCAGTAGGAGAGAATTCCTCCTCTGGCTCTTCCTGCGCCGAGCCAGAACAATGCCAGCGCTTCCAGCGTCACTTTACCTCGGAGCGCTCTCACTTAGGGTCCATCCTGTGCAAGCATCTCCTGCCAAGGGGAGCGCTTTTCCAGCAGTTTGCTTGAAAAAGGGTTTTTCAAAAGGCATCGCCGCAGCAGAAAGGCAGGAGCAATCCTGAGCTTCACCCAGAGCTGATGCAGAGCAGGGCCCTGTTTGGAACAGTAGGGGCTGGAGAATTTTTTCTTTTCCCTTAAAGGAGAGGCTAAATAGGATTTTTTTCATGTCTTCATGCTGAAAGTGCGCATGCACGTGCTAAACTTGGAGCATCTGAGTCTTTTTGCAGGACTCAGTGGGACTGAATGTGCCTGGTTGGGGTTGAGCACAGACATAAGAATTTACAAGGTTGGGATGTATTTTGTCCTGGTTGCTAAGTGGGATGGACATTATGGATCTGTGTTGATGATTTCTGTTATCCTGCTTCTCTTGGTTACTTTATTTTCCCGATTTCTGCTCTCCTTTTTTCCCATTCCTCCTCATCTCCTCATGCACATGGGAAGCAGTATCATTTTGGGAGTGTGTGTGTATAAGTGAAACTACAGCCTCAAACCTCACGCGGGGAGTTCTGTGGGGGCTTTGACAGAAAGGCTTGTAAAGGGGGGTTTGTATTTTCAGCTCCTGCTTTAGAAGGCTGGGTGGAGAGATGTGACCTGACGGGCTTTGCTCCACATGGACATATCTAGAGAAAAAGAAATCTGCCCACTTGTGTCACTTTATTGGGAGGACAAGACTTGCTGCAGCCACAAGCCTGTCACAGTGCTGTGCTGTCATGGATTTCTTCAGTGTGTTTTCCAGAGTGAAATTAAATTGCATGATAAAAACTGGGGAAAGACTTTTGTTCTTTATATATGGCTTGTGTTCTTTATATGCCAGGCGAGCAAATGTGTGCTCTTCAGCCTGGAGGAGGCTGAGGAGAGATCTCAGCAATCTGCAGCTTCCTCCTGAGGGGCAGCTCCAATCTCTGTTCTCTGCGTCAGGGACAGGAATCTGGGGACGGCTGGAGCTGTGCCAGGACAGGCTTAGGGTGGATATCAGGGAAGGGTGCTGGGCACTGCCCAGGCTCCCCAGGGAATGGGCACGGCCCCGAGGCTGCCAGAGCTCCAGGGGCATTTGGGCAGCGCTGCCAGGGATGCCCAGGGTGAGATTTTGGGGTGTCTGTGCAGGGCCAGGGGCTGGACTGGATGATCCTGATGGGTCCCTTCCACCTCAGGATATTCTGTGATTCTTTGGAGGTGTCTGGAAGGTCGTGCTCTCTGACCTGCCTAAAACGGGTTTGAACCTGAGTGAGCTTCCCTGGCAGCTGCATCCAGCTTGCCCTGCCCAGCCTGGAGCTCCCGGAGCCTTCCTGCCGTGCCAGCCTGCACTGCCCAGGTGCTGGCAGCCCTGCTGGCACTCGCTGCTGCCGTGGTGGTGCCCGAGCAGCTCCAGCCCTCGCCTCCCTGTGCCCGTGGGCTCCCGGAGCCGCCCGTGTCGCCGCTGGCAGTGCAGTGGCAGGAGGGCAGTCATTGCCAGCAGCTGCTGGCCTGCGCTGGGGCTGGGGCAGTGCCCAGAGCTGCGCTGCTGGAGCCCTGGGTGGTGCCAGGCCTCGGAAGGGACGCGGGTTTGGCTTTCCTGCAGTTCCCGTGGCTTCTCCCTGGGAATGCTGTCCTGGGCGTTTTTAGGGTAGGACCTACACGTTTGCTGGAGGCGTTGCCAGCAGAGGGAGCAGGAGTTAGTTCCTCCCATCTGCACTATCCTGGACTATGAAATACCATCTCTAATAACTGAGACATAAAAATAAGCACATAAGCTCTTACATCATTAAAGAATAGCAAGAGAGCTGCGTGGTGGTGTGGCACAAAGGCAGGTTGATTGAAGGCTTGACCATATTGAAACTTAATCACAGTATTTGGCTGAACCTTTGCAAAAATTCCCCATGACTACATGCAGGGAAGCAGATCCTCTCCTTCCGTGCCAGAGCTGCTGGTGCTGTGGTATTCCTCTCATGCAGGAAAACTCTGGGCACAGTTGCCACCTAATTAACTGACCTGCACATGGATGAACACAGCCCTGCTGTTCATCAGGGCCTTCTGCAGAAGGTGAGGAAGCTCGATAAAGAAATGGCTTGTGGCACATTCCTCTGTTTCCATGGGTATTCCCATTTGGCTGTGAAAATCACTGATATTTTATAACTCACCGAATGATCAAATCAGTGGGCAGTTTTCTCTCTGTAGGGCATAAATGGCCCATTTTATCCCAAGGTATCTTTAGTCATGAGCAGAAAATTATAACTCCCAAGTTTTACGTGCAGAGCATCAGCAGGAGATGTCTGATAGCAGTGCAGCTGGAATGTCCAAATTTACAATATGCTGAACAAACCCAGTCTGTGCTTGGTGAAACGAGACTCCTGTGGCTGCCTGGAGCCCCTGGTAACAGAAACAGAACTGCACCTCCCATTGCCCTGATTGGATTTTATTGCAGCCTGCTGTGAGGGTGATGGCACCAGGACATGTATCCCACAGGGAAGGTGCTCAGTGGGCAAAAACCTCCGTGGGGGAGTGGGGCTGCATTGAGGTGTGGGGAGCAGGAGCTGGAGGATGAATTTCCATGCATTCGCTTCTGGGGACAGTGACACCCCAGAGGGACTGTTGGCTGAGCTCCCCAGGCGAGCCATTCCTGACCCAATCACACCCTCTTGATATCCAAGCCCTGCTTTTCTCGTGTTTAAACCTCCTGACTCCTTTTGGCTGAAGGAGCCTCAGCACTTGCCCACGGGGCTCTGCCAGTGGGTGCTACGAGGCAGCATTGGGAGGGTGTCCGTGTGTGGGGTGTGCCAGGCTGTCCCTTTTGGGGCTGAGGGGTGGGCTGAAAGCTGTAGCCAGCTGCTACAGCTGAGCCAGGAGTGTGGCACAGCCTTTACATCCCTGATCCTGCTCAGCCTGGCACTTTGGCCAGCCTGGGAACGTGCGCTCAGGCTGAGCACGTGCTTAAACCTGAGCAGCAGCAAGGCCCAGGGACGCTCCCAGCTGGAGCCGCGGTCGGGCTGTGCCTGCAGCAGCCTCAGCGAGCGGGTGGCAATGTCACCTTCCTTTGCAGAGCCGTTTGCATTTCCCCGTGCTGGCAGCGCCGCTGACAGCTCCAGGAGCCCTGGCTCGGGAAGTGGGTGCAGGCACTGCCAGGCTGGCTGCCCCTGCCGCCGGGGCAGAGGCAGGAGCTGCTCCGTGTTCTCAGGGGAGATGCGGCTCTGCTGCAGAGCTCCCACTCTGCTGCTTCAAAACCCCTTTGCGAGATCTGCTGGGAGAAAACCCCAGCTGCACCGAGCACGTTAAAAACCTGAAAAACAATATTGGAACTGGAGAGAGACCTTGAGCAAAAATGTGTCTGTGGGGAAAGAAAATTGAAGTTTGAGGCTCAGCAGAGCAGTGGGGAATGGAACTGAACTCGATGATCCTTGGGGGTCCCTTCCAACTCAGGATATTCTATAACTGTATGAGGTGGTTACTTTCCTGTTGGGAGCAGTGGGTTTGGGAAGTGTAGAAGTGTTTGTAGCTGGGCTGGGCCTCATGGATTTAAGGCAAATCCTGCTCCCCTTGTGGCTGAGGCAGATGGAGCGCCTGCTTTTGTGTTAAATATAGGACAATTGCTGCTGCCTGCTTGGGATGTGTGTGGGAAGTTGGTCGGAGCCCTGTGGTCACTCACAGTGGTGTTCTGAGGTGAAATCCTGGTGAGTAAAGGGAAGTAAAAAAAGGCAAGTGGAGTATTGGGAGTGATGCCCGGCTCACGGGCAAACCCACAGCATGCCCTCAGCTCACCCACTGGCTGTGGGAGCTTCAGCCCCTCATCCAAGGGGCTGCATGGGGAGCATGGCAGAGCCCCTTGGGAGACTTCTTAGGGTGCTGCTGCTGCTGCCCTGAGGAGCAAAGCCCTCCCTGCCTTCTGTTGGAGGGGCAGAGCCGGGCACAAAGGCTTGGGTGAGCCATGATGCACGAATATTTGGGAAGCTCTTGGCCCTTGTGTGCTGCTTTTCCACTGCTGGCAGGTGTGGGAGGTGTCCGTGCCCCTGCCCACGTGTCCCCTGTGCCCGGGCAGAGCCCGCCCCCTCCTCTGCCCATCTCCTCCCGTCCCACCTCCTGCTCTGCCACGGGCAGGTGCTCTTTGGCACGGGGAAAACAGACACGGAGGTAGCGGCAGTGAAAGCAGCCTCATCCTCCAAATCCTCCTGCACAAAAGCCCTTTTGTTCCCCGGGTAAATTCCAAGAGCTTTTCTCCAGTTTTGATTCCAGCAAACTCCCACTGCAAGCAGACAGGCGAGGGCTGAAAACAAAGCGGCAGTGAAATGAAAAGTCCCTGGTAAAAAACCCCCGGCCAGGGCTGGAGGCTCTTGTCTAACAGCTTCCCTGGCCTGCAACTCCCGTGGATTTCCTGATTTGAGATAAGCAGCAAAGAAAACAGGCTCTGGGATGGGGAGCTTGGCAGAGGGAAAATGGGGCTGTGATTTATGGTGTGCTGGGGACTGGGGGAGCGCCTGCCCCATCCGCTCGCTCCCCAGAGCTCCACCGCTGGGATTTCTCATCATACGGGGGGAGGAGAGAGGCCACGAGGCTCCAGTGGCCTGTGTTGCTCCGTGGGGTCTCCATCACCATCACATCTTTCCCAGAGCAGCAGGAGGATGCGGCCATCCCACTGCTGGAAGCCACAAGGGGTGCAGCCAGCTCCGGTGACCACGAGGAGCAGAAAACCAAGTCCTTTAGGGCGTCTCTTAGACCCCAGTAGGATTTCCCTGAACCTTGGCTGCCTCTGTTCCTTGCAGCTTCCCTGTCGTGCAGCTGTGAGTGATTTGTAGGATTTGAGGGCACGTGTGATGGGAGAAGAGGAGTGAAAGAGAGGCTTGGGCCACCTGTGAAATCAAGTTGCTGGGTTGCAGTTAAGCAAAGGAAGGTGAGAAGAAGGAAGAGGCTTTGGTGCCGATGGAATGCCCGTCAGGCTGTTGGAGATGGGAGGGTGAGTGGACCAAGCATGGAATTCTGCATTTTGTGGGCTGCATCCTTTGGCAGCTGCTGAAATCTTCGTCCATGGAAGTTCCTTGCTTTGGGGGACGTGGCTCAGAGCCCACAGCTGCACACAGAGATGTTTTTGCCTGAATTCCTCCCTGCACACACTGGGCAGAGGGGACGCACAGACAGGGCTTGTGCAACTCTGGACTCGATGAGATCCTTATGAGTCCCTTCCAACAAGGATGTTTGTGAGATTTTCCATCTCACCCATGGCCATGGATGGGGTTGTTAGAGCTGAAATTGGAGTGTGCACATCCCAGTGCTCCATCCCTTCTACCACATCCGCGCCCCTTCTTCATCCCGTGGATCCGAGGCACTGCCTGTTCCTCACAGAGCCTCTTGCAGCTGGGGTGAATCAGCAGAGAGCTGAACATTCCCACCTTGCACCTGCCCGGGAGGAGGGCGTTTGGGATCCCCGAGGGCTGGTGCTGGGGTCAGCTCGGGGCAGCCGAGCCCCAGGTGGGTGGGATTCCCTGGGATCAGGTGCCCGGCTCGGGTGTGTGGGGTGATGATGCCACTGTCTGCACGGAGGAGCTGTGCCCTTTGCCCCAGGCCGTCGGAGCAGCTGGGTGCACACACCAGATGAGTTCAGCCAGAGTCTTGTAACAGGGTTTTTAATACTCTGCTCTCCCGTGGCCTGTGCTGAAAGCTGTAGGTAGGCACTGTGCTCCTATCTCCCATCTCCCATTAGCACCTAAGGGATGATGGATGCTGCTTTGCATTGCAGCTGCTGTCTGAAGGGAAGCTGGCTGCTCCTGGCAGGGCAGGCTGTCCGGGAGGGCTCTGTCTGGCCTTGTCACATCTGCAGATGCCAGCGCGGTGCTGGCACCGGCTCAGCAGGAGCAGGACGGGTGGCCCCGCGCTGTTCCCTTGTTGGATTGGGAGTGATGCTGTGTCTGCGCTGGGAAGGGACCTTATCTGGGAAGGGACATTGTCTGGCAAAGCTGTTTGTTGTCACCTCCCCATCAGCATCAGGAGAGAGCATGTGGCTGCTCTTTGCTGATCTGTGAGTGTGGAGATGGGCACTGAAGGCCTCATTTCCTCTCATGTCAGTTTTCCTGCAAGCCAGTGCTGGAGTGGGGTGGAGGAAGCACACTGGGACAGTCCAGTTGGGAAGTGAAATCCATGGTGCTGGAATGTCCGAGCCAGTGTGGGAGCCCATGAAACAGCTCGGTGAGGTGTCAGTGACTTCCACAGGACACAAAAGATCCTGAACTCTGACAGCTGTAGAATCTTCTCCATCAGATGACCATCCTTCATCTCCAGACTGGCCCTGGGGGCTGGTGTCCCACAAAACCTGCTGGATGGTTGCTCCAGCATGTGATTATCCCAGTGCTCCCTGCAGGAGCTGCAGGGGGGCTCAGGTGTGTTTGGTGGGGGACTCCAGGGGGTACAGAATTGCCCCAGAGCTGTATCAGCTCCCTGTCCCCTCCCCAGGGTCCTTGCAGCCCCTCTTCAGGACGTGTCTTAGCACAGGATCTCACATCTGATCTCTATCAAAGTGTCTCTTCTGCTCTGCACTCAGAAGGTCTGAACTCTTCTAAAAATGCACTCTTACCAGGGTGACAGACAGGCTGTCGTAACCAAAATGTGCAGATAAACAAGAAGAAATTGCATCCCTCTGGTTTCAGTATTGACATGAGTAACCCAGCAGCCCACAGCCCTTTTGCACGGTGTGTTAAGAGGAAAATGAGCAGAGTAAGAGAGATTAGCCCGAATCAGGAAATTACCTGCAAAATTGAATTACTGAAACACAGAGCTTACTGAAAGGCGGGCAAATAGGTCCTGATATTTGCGGAGTTTGGTGACATTTCTCTCTGTGTCTGCACTGCAGGACCTGCAGATTAAGCCTGCTGGAGTCCGTGTTGCAGAGCTCTCCGCTCTGCTTTGTTCCAGCGCTTTCTTCTGGTGCTGTTCAGAGCTTCTCCTGCTGGAGGCCGGTGTGAGGCAGGCACGAAGCCCTGACCTTGTGATTTTACCTCGCAGCAAAGCTGAAGATCTTTGTCTCCTCGGTGTTTGTGCCTCAGCAGGGCTGACGTGCCTCAGCCGCCGCCGGTGGGGAGCGCGGCTCCCGCGGCACAGCCGGGCCCTGGGACGCAAATAACCCTGGCATTGCTCAGCCGCGCCGCCGGTTCACCGGGGGCACCTCGCCCGCTGCCTCACTGCCCTGCTATTTTGGTTTGGAGCCTCTCCTGCCTGGAGTTTATTACAGGTTGCAGGGTTGAGTCAGAGGAGCGAGTTCAGCCCTGTGACGGAGAAACCCCGGGGCAGCCGCTGGCACGGCCGGGTGCTGGGGGCACGGCCGGGTGCTGGGGGCACGGCCGGGTGCTGGGGGCACGGCCGGGTGTTGGGGGCACGGCCGGGTG